>VTPC01002362.1:163768-227433 GCA_011009095.1 Ignelater luminosus
GTTTTTACAGTTAACCTACTATTATAGAATCGTTCAGATTAACGAACGCTCTTAAAAGGATTCATTTTCCTTTTCATGCAGAATTTCAAGAATGCAATTTATTATTACAATTATTCATTTTTATTAAAACATGGATTTGTATTGATGTTATTCCTGCATATGAAATTGTTGAGTATTTAAAATAACATTAAATAAACAAATGCTTGCAACTGCAGTCACATTTGTTTTTTTTATTCGATATATTTCCAATTCGTCTGATGGTCCATTTTGTTTAATATAATTTCATCGAAATGGAATTAGATGAACGCAACTCGTTTGTTATAGTAATTAGATAGGGCATATTAGTTAAGTTGTTGGATATAGTAACTAAAAACGGATAATAAAAGGATACTTTAATTAAAAAATTCCTATTTCATCAGAAGTTCATATTCAAATTCAACTGTTGAAATTAAAAGCAGGACTATGGAAAGTCTAACCTCACTGTTTCATATCAAAATCTACAAAACCAAGGTAATCTTTAAACCACAAGAAAATTACAAATTATGTAATTCAATGAGGTATTGGTACACAGTAAGCGGTATCAATAGATCTAACCTTGCTTAACTTAATTTAACCTTTTCTAATAGTAGCACTATAAATTTCGAAAAAGCAACATTTACTTATCTGTATACATTATAGGGTAAACAAAGTCACATTGAAATTTTTAAGTATATAAGTATTACAAGATAGTGACCTATCTCTAGGCCAAAGCAAAAATTTTGGCAAACCTTTTAGACGAAGTACTACGCCATCCTCTTGGATCCTCGATTCGATTTAATCCACCTACAACGTGTCAATGATGTGATTCAGAACGCCGTCCCTGGAAATCATTTGCCCAGAAGACAAGCCTTCTCCCGGAAGCTCTTGGATTAACTTGTAACAAGAATTAGCAACAACTGCGTACGCCGCAATCACGCGTCCTTTTGTAAATCTGCCCAAATATTTCGGAAAATGTGAGATGAGGGAATTCATGACCACTTTCCCCATTCTCCTGCCGTTGAACTTAGGCATGTCTTCTGAAGATCTAGTTCTACGTTCTTCATGTTCACCACCACGACAAGGGGTTTTCTGTAAAAGCTCCTGAATGCTAGAATCTTACTTCAGTTTGTGGGAAAAACTCTCAGCGCAAAGCTTTTTTAGGCATCTTTTAATGCCTCAGTATTCTACGTCTCTACGTTTCTTAGGCAGATCCGTTATTCCAGCGATGAAGGATTAATCCCAACCCCAATAAAATTTGTTAAGCTCATTTGTTGCACTTACAGGATTTAACACATTAGCGCCGATATCTTAGCGGGACTATTTCTGTCTTTCGTTATTCTAATGATTTAAAAACTTGTATGGGTAATTCGATTGTGGTTAAATGCGTTTGATTGAACAAAAAAAAAAGATCGAAAAAGCAGATAGTATAGTTTTGTTCAAAAAACCAGAAAAGTAAAATCTTTCTGAAAACCAGATTCACCTGAAACTCTCCCTTACTGTCACCTACCTGGCCCTCTTAAAAGCTCTTTCTGAAGGCTGGTTCATCAACGAAGCTTTCTTCTATCCGCCTTGCGCTGTTGCACTTTAGACTGTCACTCGTCTACGTCTCCAGAGAGGTTTGTGAGCTGATCGGCATATGCTCAATTACCAACGGAATAATCCCATTGACGGTGATCCCAAATGTATAAATGGCAGCACAGATCAACGAATTCGACAGTGAGCTTAGCGTACTCAGCGACTCCACCTAATCAAAAGCAAGCTACCTCTATAAAAATCACCTAGCTTCAGTAGCAGCCAGTGTTAGTCCACTCAATCAACTCAGTAGCTCCAACAGCAGCAACCAGCTTCAATCTGAACTTTTGCTGTTTAGAACAATTATTTTGTTTTATTTAAAACAAACTCCAAAAAAATTCAAACAAATAAAAATAAAAGCCAAACAATACGAAGAAAAAGAAAAATAATAACAACGAATAGAAGAGGAATAGTAACAAGTAAAAAATAATAAAAGAACAAAGATAAAAAAAATCTAAACTACACATACAAATTCTTTAAAATTCGTTTATTTTCAACGTGAAGAACTAAAGAATTGAAAGATGTCAGTCAACTTAGGACAAGAGATCATCAAAGCTCCGTGCACTACGATGCATGTACCGACAAGAGAAGCGAGCTATCCCGTCTGGTAATTCGTAAAGCGGACAGTCAAGCAGAACCGAGTGACTACTTCCAGAACACCTTTCGGGCCTCTGCTAAGAATACTCAGAAGAAAGTACAAACATCCTTCCGTTAGCCTCCTAAGTAGTATAAGTCCCAGACCAGGTATTCATCCTCGACAACACTCAACTATCTATAACTTCACTCCAGCTAGACATCAATAAACAATTCAAGTTCTACAACTTCAGTGCTCAGAGTAACTCAAGAAATTCCTCCATCCTGTGGACGCTGTATTTCTTATTTCAGAATCAACCATCAGTTGTAACTAAATCGTACTAGCCAGTTTTATGTGATCTGAATCGTTTTATCTGTGGTTGATTAATCTATCATTATTCCATATAGGCTGTTCCAAAAGTAATGATCGTCCTTCTGGTGCTCGATTCAGCAACTTAAAATAATCAAAAAATAAGAGCGATAAAACATCGGAATGGCCTTCCTCACAGTTATAAACCATTTCTCAACTCTAACTCAAATTTTCAATTTTCATTGTTGCTAAAGGACGTTCCGTTAGTTTCTAGATGACGGACGTTCGTAGTATTAACATGATGGAGTCCCGTCATACTAAGGTCTGCATGTCAGAAATCACTTAAATACCATTAGTAGAAAGGGGACCAATACCTTGGCCTCCTAGATCACCCAATATTAATCATTGAACTTTTTTTTGGCGAGGAGGAGGATTTATCAAAGATAATGTGTAGGTACACAGACAACACAATTTAATTTGATATTAAAAGTCTTTACTTCTTTTGTCGATAATTTGATAACAAAGGTACTACAAAGTTTTATGACTTACTTTTCGATTTATTTTACTTTACTGAATTGAACATTGGAAGGACGGGCATTACCTTTGAAACACCGATAAATCTTGAGAAAAATTAATTTACATTTACAGTAAGCTAAAATGAAACAGGAATTAGGTGTTTACGCTAATAATTCTAATTTTATGTAATTCGTCGCCGACTGTAGACAAAATCTGTATCAACCTTTAGAATAGGAAGAAGCTTCGTTGAGCTGAGTCTGCTTTGTCAAAGAAGAAAAAATAAAGAAGTTTTTCTACATAATTGAATAAATTAAATGTACCTCGTTTAGATACATATGTAAAAAAATTATAATTTTGTAATGTGGTTTTCTTATTATCTTATTTGATTAATATTTGAGGTTTTGCGTCTTGGTTATTTTAGCTGCTAACAGTAATCTAAGCTTTATTTACAAACCTATGTTATGATAATAGTTCTTTTCTCTTTTGGTATCAATTTTGAATATTCTCTAGGTTACATTAGAGTGTGATATCGGTACAAGAGATTAACTATTGATAATAATCATCTGGGTGTAGATACCAAACAATCCCGTAAAATTAAGTTTTTGTCTTCTTGATTTCACATTAAGGCTTACATAGGTAAGTTGTTAATAAATTAATGTAACTTTTTTTATGTCTGTTAAAAATGGCTACCATTCCGCCTCGAATTGAATTAATTCATTTATCTCAATTCATTTAATTCATTTCTGGAAATCCTGTCTGTGTTTGTCTAAATTGGTCCCAATTATTATTTATTGCATGCAACAAACTGACGCGGTAATTACTATATATGTACATGAAAAACCTTTTTTGCTGTGTAACAATGCATGTTACAAAGAATCTGCAGAAAGGTACTATAAATATTGAATATTTTTGATTTTGATACTATCAAATCAATAGTTCGTTTAAAATTCTTTTCAGTTGTGCGGCGTTGTGCCTACGTATCTTTTTTATTTTTAGTATTTTAGGCATTCGGTGCACGTATCTCTCACTCATTAGTTAACATTACAAGCGTTTCAATCGAGTCACAGATTAAATAATCAAATAATCTTTCTTGATACTTAATGGCCTGTTGTACCATTTAAAAGGATAACATCATCAAAAGTGACGAATTCGATCTTTTTACCACAAAAAGTATTTTAATGTTTAGGTAAAGCCGTGGTTCTAGTGGGCTTGACTTCGAACTTGTAAATTAAAATTACTACAGTTTTTTTTAGGAAATTAATATTGTGTTATCGATAAAATTCATTAATGATTCCTTCAAGTTTGTTTCTTTACAGA
Source organism: Ignelater luminosus (assembly GCA_011009095.1). Taxonomy (NCBI): domain Eukaryota; kingdom Metazoa; phylum Arthropoda; class Insecta; order Coleoptera; family Elateridae; genus Ignelater; species Ignelater luminosus. Next base: position 168,075 of record VTPC01002362.1, read on the forward strand.
TTATATTCTCTTTAAACTCATATTACATTATTAAATTTGTAAGGTTAGACTTCTTTATTATGTTTCACTTAATTAACACAATCAATTCTGTTTGGTTTTGTTCTCCTTATTATGTAAGAAGAAAATTATACAAAATGGAGCTATTTTTAGAAAACCTCACTTTTATATTAAAACAGTTAGATCTTGTAAGAGAATAAATGAAAAGAGACACAGAAAAAAAAATAAAAAGTGAGGAAATATAAAAAACTTACTATCGCTGATTTATTAAAACGCTGACTTCCGGAACGGCGTAAAGTTCCACCACGAATATTTGCGTCATCCAGCACAACTTCCCGACCATCATATCCGGATCTTCTGCTTAGTTCGCTTAATTCGGCTACCGGTTGCACCTACAAAACGTTAAAATAATAATAAAACAAATAAAAAATAAAAAAATCTTATTTTAACAGTTAGGTAGTACAATTCTTTTACTTTTGACATTCGATTACAGTTTTTACAAGCTACAAGACCAAGGGAAATATTTTTCTTTCCGCGCCTTCAAAATTCAATTAAGTATCAGTAAATGGAGAAAGCAGAACCGCAACAAGGATTTTTGCAATAGAAAATTAAAAGAAAAAACAATAACAGTTTCATTGATATTCAATAAAACGTGATATGATTTCATAATTCCAAAATTAAATGCTTTGGCACACTTTTATAATTAGTTTGAACTTTCCTAAAAACATAAATACAATAGTTTCTTTTGCTCTAATTATTTTCAAGTGGTATTGTTGCAATAATTAACATCCTTCGCACCTAATGTTATTTACTAATTACTGAACAAGCCACCTACTAACGCAAACAAACAGTAAACATGAAGATGTGCTATACATTCCTACTTTCAACGCTGTTCATTAATACAACTTTTCCGTTGAGAAAAATGAATAATCGCTCCTTAGTTTCTAAAATACTAACCAGACTATTTATAAATACATAGCTTGAAATGTTTTATAAATTAATAAAGCTGCATACATTATTATTATTATTATTATTATAAAGAAGAGTTGTATTCATCAAAATATTAACGAGGATGAGTCACAGTGTAAACATAAACGCGTATGATAACAATTAATTAAATCAACAATTATCTTTTGAGCGTTCGTATAATAAGCTTAATACGTTGAAAACAAAATAGAAACCCTACACGAAACAACTGCCAACAAAAATAAGAAAACAATAAAAGAGCAACGTACTTAATTATAAAAACAGTTAATAAATGCAGCATGCGTCGACAACGAGGTAACTTAGGCTATGTAGATTCTTTAACCTACAAATGCTTTGATGTTCTCTTTAATTAACGCTCTAAAAAATAGTAATATGAAATCAAAAATCAAAATATTTACTCACTTCAAAGCAACAAAAAACACGCTTCATTATGTATTTTTCTCTTTTAGTTCGAATTTTACTACTATATTGTGCAGCTATTCACTATTTTAATTGGAATTTATTCCTTATCATAACAAAGCAAATAAAGATTAAACATATCTTAATGTGTAGGGTTAACAGTAAAGACAAATTCAATTAATAGTTGAAATAAAAATAATTAAGTAGCAGTCGGTTTTAGGATATACATATAACTCCACAACATATTAGACTAAAGTCTTATAGTAAGTGGAGATAAAGTCAAACAATCAAGGTTATAACCTTACACCATAATGAGATTGCGCGAAATTTAAAACCCGAGATTCTAATCAATGCACTATTCTCTTGTAAACAAATTTATTAAGAATCTGGAAGAATTTAAACAATAATTGCTGTTACAAAACGGAAATATTATACTTCCTTGCATTATTGGGAATATCAACTGTTTCATAATTGTGCAGGAATCATCCACAGGCCGGTTTTTTGTCAATTTCAAATTACATAAAAAAAATAAATCGATTATTTTACATAGATACAGACATACAAAAACTTGTTTTTTTTGGAAACAACTTTTACTACAAGATACTGTATACCATTTTACAAATTTATATTCCATTATTCGAAAAGATATACAGTGTGTCCACATTTTGATGCTCACTATTGGGATCTCGGAAATTGTAAGAGATACGAAGTCGATTAAACTCGAAAAGATTTGGCTATTTTGAAGATCAGGTTACTTATGCTTTTGTTTTTTCAAAATAGTTCAAGGCTTACTAGATATTTGCTAAAAACAAAATTATCTTATTTTTTTTAAGTGAAATATCTCAGGAACAAGCAAAGATAGAAAAGAACAGCAAAGAGGGTGTTTTAGAGAATTTACTCCAAAACACAAAAAATTATTTTCGCAATTGTCTTTTGTTTTACTTCGGCGGTGAAACGTAAATCTAAATTTTTTCTAATGGAACGTCTACTTGATTTCCATATTACAGAACTGCACGCCTTAAATGCTTTTCAGTGATACGTGGTTTGACATAGCTATTCTTTTGTTATACCGAGTTATGAAGTGAAAATCATTTTTCATCATAGTGTGGCCATGACATCTAACACACAAAGTCGTGAAGTTTTATCAAAGAAATTCATTTGTTATGCAAAAATTGCTAAAACAAAATATATATGCTTTTATGGGGCATTAGCTGCTTATTTGAGGCTAGCTGTGAATGCTCAGTAAAGTATCTTAAAAGCGTCTTTTGTTTTGTTTTAGCAATTGTTACATAACAAATGTAATTTATCTGTCAAAAATCAATGATTTTCATATGTCTAAAGCCATGGCACACTAAGTTGGAAATGCTTTTTATTAAAAAAATAAGATAATTTCGTTTTTAGCAAATATCTAGTAAGCCGTGAACTTTTTTGAAAAAACAAAAGCATAAGTAAACTAATCTACAAAATAGCCGAATCTTTTCTAATTTAACCGACTTCGTATCTCTTACAATTTCCGAAATCCCAATAGTGAGCATCGAAATGTGGACACACCGTAGAGTGGGACATGTAAACTTCTATTAAAAAGTACGTTACGCCACTTTAAAAAAGGTAATTTTCGAAGTCTACACTTATTTTAGCGATAAAAAATAATTTTTGCATTTTGTAGTGGGAGGCGACGTTAGCGAGAAAACTCGAATTATTGTAACATACACCGCTCCCTGTCTTCAGGAATGTGCTGTTTACGAGATACAGGTTTGGAAAAAAGTATTATAAAACCATCTTTTGATTATATTTATTCAAATCAATCATTGTAAATAAACAATTCAAATTGTGCTTTCTCATTTATTAAAGACTTATTTTAAGTAGATCTACAAAAGTTTACATGTTTACATTTTGGCTTTCATAGAAGATTGTTCGGAAAATCAAGCCCAAATTAAAATGAGATTTTAAAAAACAACATTTGAACAATACTGCCTTTCTTTGCACAAGTAAGTGTAGTTCGGCTTCAAAACGCCTTTTGTTTCCAAAAAAAGGCATTTTAAATGAAACTTCGACACTCTGTATCTCGAAATGTAATGTAATTTATGTATCCAAAAGAGAAGCAAAAAAATTTTTTTCTATTGCCAACATCCTTTTATATCACAGCTATATTCGCCTATGTTAGATAATGGGATGGAGAATTAGTCTGAAACTAGATTTATTTCCTCTTTTTTTCTTTGTTTATTAATCGATTGAAGTACAATTCTATTTATACTTTCCTATATTGTTTGAGATGCACCTGCATTTCTCAGGCTGACTGGTTTCACTAATTATAATATCAACTGTTTAAATTTGAGACACCCTATATATTTCCACATATCTGAATTCATCAATTTTGACAGATTCACATCTAATTACATTAATAGTTTTTAAGATTTGATCTAAGATTTTATTGTTCGATATCACGAGCAAAATTGGAGCACTTTTCAGAATTCATCAGTGAGTCTACCGTTAACTACTGCGGATCTACCAATTTCTTTCAAAAGTAACCGGTGAGTGCGATTTGATTGCTTAAAATCTAGCGGTCGGTGGAACTGTGGTAAGTTACCGGTAAGCTGACTTACTACTACCGAAACTTAGAATTTTTTAGAGAATTCGTAAGAATCTAATTTATTGAGGAGGGTGAATTATACATTATTATAGTTATCGCTTGTGTGAATTTGCTCATATCTTTTCAATCTTCTATTAATAATTGAAATTATTAGCCTTTACATGACGTTTATAAATTTTTATAGGTTATGTTTTCAATTTGCATACATACACCAGTGCCGTTTCAAACTTTATCGGTGAACCTACCAATATATTTAACCGGTAGATTACAATTACATTCTGAAAAGTACCCATAGTTAGTTGATTATCCAGAAAGTGATGAAATTTTGTCATTTTGCATCAATGTTGGTATCACCAGTGGCAACAATTGGGGGTTACAAAATTAGTATATGTTACTTTAGACATCAAAACTCATAAACGCAATATACCAATTTGCATCTTTCCAACATTGTTTCCAGATAGGCTCAATTCTTTGAACCTATTGACTAGGCTGACAGTGAAATCAATAAAACTGCTTTTTCGAGAAGTTGTTCAATTCCGCAAGTTTAGCTCATATAAAAAATTATGCTATTTGGTTCACTTTAGACGTTTAAAAACCCACCACACTATTGAGATAAAAACTGAAATAACTAATAAGGATAACACAATGTTTTAAAATGAAGTGTGAAAGTTCTGAAAAGAGATTTCTCAACCAAGATCGATAATTCCTGTTCAAAATGGTTTGCTTCCCAAGGGATTTCGCTAGGTTAGGTAAAATCAGCATTTTTTTCTCAGCTCAAAGTTTCTAATGTAAATTACAAGGCTTTTTGTCCATAATTCGTGAAAGATAAGATATTTTGTTTTGTTGTCTGCGGCTAAGTCAAAAGTAATAGCTTTTCTAAACATATCAATTCAAAATACGCATACCTTGCCGTTTCAGAAATGATCAAAATGTGCATTATGATGATTAGCCGCTAGAAGTCACGGACTAAAAATAGCCCAAATTCAATTATAAAAATCTTTTTCTCGATAACGAAAAGAGATAAGCGAGTCACGTTTGCGGATTTGTAGATAGAAGACAGTCTCATACAAGAGTTTTCCAGTAAAAACCAAAAAGGAACAACCCATTCTAGCTATTTTGGGAAAATGACGAAAAATACCAAACATTCACTAATAGCAATAAAATTCGAATATGCGTCAGGTAGAAGCTTCTAAGCGAGATTAATGTAGGTGTGTTTTTTCACACTCACCCGTACATTTAGGGAGAGAAGCGCCTCAGTAAAATTGGATTTCGACCACCTTTGCCTCATCGCAATTGGTCGTGGTTGAAGTTTTTTGCAAAAATATCTCTCTTTCATCGGATACTTTGAAGTATCAGCTTCAGAAACAGCTCTGTTGATTGTACCTCAAAAACAAGCAACTTGATTGTAAGATTTTAAAAAACCAAACCGTTTTAAAAGAATTGAAAGTAGCGTGGTCAAATGGTATCTAGTAATATCATTTGATATCTTCAAGGTGAATCCGAAGAAAAAATTCAAAAATTTATCGTTCACAAATTATAGATTACGAACTTTGAGCCCAGAAAAAACGTTCATTTGACCTACCCTGCGGAATACATTATTTTGGTCAGTATTAGCGATTTTCGTTGAAAGATCACATTTCAGAATTTTGTTGTTGCACTGTGCTATTAACAAAAGAGCTATAATAAAATTTTTCATTGATATCAATGTCAATGATGGCACAATTAAGGTTCTCTACCTTTAATTTGTATTAAGCTCAGTATTAAGTTTGAGATTTGATTTTTGACTTTATTATACAGGATAATTATCTCAGACGGAACATGCATACCTTTAGAAACATATGAGTCGTTTTATTCAAAAAGATTCATGTAAGTATGAATAATAATTAAGATAAAGATTAAATTTGACATTTGCATCTATATTTTAAAAAAGATTTTAAGATACTCAATTGGCTGCTCCGAGAAATTAACTCATCACTATTAAAAAGATGATTTCCAACTAAGCTTGCAAAGAATTCTCACGCAGAAAGTCATAAAATAAGCTAGAAAGGAACATTTAATATTCAGAAAATAAGTCAGAGCAAGAGATAGTAATCACATGGGAAAATTTTGCTACCGTAGATCCAATAAAGAAAATCACAAGGAATTTGACCTTTCTCAACTACTACTTTCTGACTGCAATCCGGTTTGGCCAAAATTTCCATTTCTATGTATCGGCCGTGGGTTCATTACAAATTAATTCAAGTTAAAGCGATTCATTTGGTACTAATTTTGTCCAGCGCCTATTCAGTAAACACAATTCAAAACAAAGCTCCATAAGACGAAATTCGGAATTCTAGAAAAATGGTAATATGCCTAAGATCAAGTGAGAGTCTAGCATCTAAATCAAGACAGATCTCAATACAAGCAGTGAAATCTATCAAAGAAGCAAAGGTAAATGTTTTTACAAACTGATAGAAAATGGTTCAATGGTAGAATGCAATCATTGTTTAATATTCTGGGTGTCAATGAGACTAGGGACATCCCAGCTTTACACATTGTTTTTTAAGATTAAAAAATGACACACCTGTATATTTTTGCATATTTGGAATCAGAATTAATTTGTGTTCTACGAGGGCGGTTCAGTAAGTACCCGTGTTTGACGACAGAAGGCGTTCCTGAGGGAAGTTGGTGTTATCATCGTGTGCTGCCATCTATCAAACGACGGTATAACAAATTGCAGACTGATTGATAGGTTAGTTTGGATTTGACAGCCATTTGAGTAAGACGTGTTTCGTGATTTTAGCTAAGATGGAAAAAGAGCAGTATCGTTCGGTAATTCGCTTTCTGTTTTTGGATGGGAAAAAATGCGAGGAGATAAAAGCAAAGTTGGATGCTGTTTATGGGGACACTTCGCCATCTATGACCACAGTTAGATATTGGTTCAACGAATTTAAACGTGGGCGAACATCCGTTTTTGGTGAGGAGCGACCAGGACGCCCGGCAGACGTGGTTACCGAGGAAATCATTCAAAAAGTCCACGACATGATTCTCGCTGATCGACGAACGAAAGTGCGTGAAGTAGCAAGGGCCGTAGGTGTCGACCGGAACGGCAATTAATATTTTACATGATAAGTTGGCGATGAAAAAATTGTCGGCGCGATGGGTGCCGCGATTGCTAACGGTGGACAACAAGCGGATGCGGCTGTTGACTTCGAAGCAGTGTTTGGAGCAATTTAAGCGAAATCCGAAGGAGTTTTTGCGTCGAGTTGTCACCGTTGATAAAACCTGGATTCATCATTACACACCAGAAACTAAGCAACAATCAAAACAATGGATTTCTCCCGGTGAATCTGCTCCAAAGAAGGCGAAGATGGTTCCATCGGCCGGAAAGGTCATGGCGACGATTTTTTGGGATGCGAACGGCGTCATCCTCATGGATTTTTTAGAAAAAGGAAGAACGATCACTGGACAATACTACAGTGAGTTATTAGACAGCTTCGACAAAAAATTGAAGGAGACACGGCCGCATTTGGCGAAAAAGAAGGTGCTGTTTCACCACGATAACGCACCAGCACATTCATCCGGAGTTGTCGCCGCCAAACTGCATGAATTGCGTTATGAATTGCTGCCGCACCCCCCGTATTCACCCGATCTGGCTCCCTGCGACTTTTTCTTGTTTCCTAACATGAAGAAATGGCTCGCGGGAAAAAAATTTAGCTCAAACGAGGAAGTCATCGCCGAGATAGAGGCGTATTTTGGAGAGTTCGGCAAATCCTATTTTTTGGAGGGGTTAAAAAATGGCAGGAACGTTGGGAGAAGTGTATTATTTCTAAAAGGAGACTATGTTGAAAAATAAAAAAAAAATTTTTGAAAAAAATTGTGTCTTCATTTCTAACACGGGTACTTATTGAACCGCCCTCGTATATTGCTTGCAATCATTTATTAGTAAGCTTTTTATATATACAGAATTCTACAAAAGTGGTACCGCTGAGCCCAAAATTTATTACTGATTTCAAATACGCAAAAAGACAGGATTTTCATTTTTGGTTGAACTAGAAGCAAAAGAAAATAAATAACATAAATTACAGATGGCAAGTTTCATTTTTTAATTCTATGTATTAGTATTAAGGTATCGGTACCTCTCAACTACAACTAGCTACTTTACAAAAACGATAGTTCTGCTTCAAGTCAGTGTACAAATAGGGCTAAGAGAAGAAACCTGAGCGCTAAGTTTTCTGAAACGCCCTGTATACTACTAGAGTTCGCAATAATTTAACGCTTGTCATTTCAATCAGTTTAATCTCTCGATCCAATAGTATTGTAAGGTAGTTAGTGTATTTAACTATAATTACCTAATTGTAGTGACACATTTTGTTTCGTTTCTGAACAAAAACTGGAATTTTAATTGGTAGTTCAACAATTCTTCTACTTAAATGAATACGACGATTTCATTTGAAAGATACTATGTGGTTTGTATTGAATTTGGATTTCTCTAATCCTCCCCTCTATTTTTCTAAGATGATCAATCACCAGCTTTCTAATATTTTGGTAGTTCATTAACATAGTTTATAGTTACGTATTGACTAGAAGTTGCAAGCTTCAAGCTTCCTAATGTTTACAAAAAGTAATATGGTTTAGACTGTCAAAAGGTGTCGTTACATACAAAGCAATACATTGTCGTTAAGATTTGTCATGCATGGTTTGGGAAATTACACAACAATTAAACAACTAAAGGTCTTACAGTACGATATAAGAAACTACTTAGTAAGAAATAAATGTAGAAAAAAGACAGGTGTTGAAATAAACATTCTGCATAAGAACTTACCTTCACGGTAACTGAATCTTTGGAACCTTTGATGAGATCTATAATTTCTTCTCTCGTTTTCTCTTCAACTCTAATACCATTAACCTCTAATAATTTATCGCCAGGTAGAAGTCCAGTTTCATTATTGTGTTGCACTATAGTACCGGGTTCCGCGAAAACAACCGCTCTCATTGTCACACCACTACTGCTGTTATCACTACGTTCCACAACCATTGCACGTCTTAACGAAAATCCGAAATCATTTCTTGGCGCTTTTTGTCGCTGAATAGTTAAGGTACGCGGTTTTGGTAAAACTAACGGTACTACCGGAGGTAGTGGAAGATTAAATTCATCAAAACTTGCAGTTCTAGACCATCGATGAAAACCCTGAGACTCTCCTACTGGACTTAAAGAGAAGGGTGGCGTGGCAAATGACGAATTCGTTGTATCCGTTAATGAATCAGCACTTGGTGAAGTGGAGGTTATAACTAACAAATTATTCCCCAAATTAGTCGGTAACAAATTTTTTTCTTTGGTTACTCCATTTTGTGAAGGTACATTTTGATATCCTATAACTTCATTCTGCAGCGTGTTTCTAACCAAACTACTATGATCAGTTCCGTTTTGTTGTCCATTATCATGGATAATACTAACTCTAGGTCCTTTTAATATTCCTCTCTTTGGAGGCTTTGGTGGTACAGGCGGCACCACTTTTTGAGTGTGAGGATTGGTTAATGAATTTAAACTTGCTTCCGAACTATCTGACTGGGTGTAACCATCTTGTAAATGATTTAAAGCGAATGGAGATCCTGATATCGTTGAATTTGGGGAATCGACACGATCCACGCTTGCCAAAAAATCTGCTGTGTAGTCTGCGGTGATTCCTAATGGTAGTTTGTCCTTTTCTTTGCGTCGGCCTCGAATCTTTAACGATCTTCTTACCTATAAAAAAATTAATTTTAGAATTTTTCTAAACTTTATAATTTTGCTAAGCTTACAAAAATTACAGTAATATCCAAGGACCTTAAAAGTAAGAATATCTGAATTCTTACCACTTATATTTTATCAAATTTGAAATATAATTAATGAGACAGATCTTATAAAAAGTTAGTATTTCTCACGAAACTAAAGGAATATACAAGGTGTTTCGACGATCTGTGAAAGAAAGATAGTATTGTTACTTATTAAAACATCCAACGATATTACTAAGGAAAGTCACGCAGGACAATTAGCTTTGCGTTTAATATCATATTCGACCATACAGGGTGATATACCGATCTTTTGTTTTTTAAATGGGACATCCTATAATATTTCGACACTTTCTTACGATTGATTTATTGCTGATTGCGACAATATAGCATTCTATTCAAGTGTTTGTTTCAAAGTCTTTCCACACTTCTCGTATAATAAAGCTATTCAGTTGAACCTTTAATAACGGTTTTTGAAGGACAGTTAACTTTTGTAAAAACGCAATACTAAGAACTTGTTTTAGTGATACAATAAGCTAAGGCAAGAAGTACTAGAAAACTTTACAACAAACAATTGAATAATGTCAAAATTTCTCACCAATAAACAAATAGTAAGAAAATATCAAAATATGGAACACTCTGTATAGTTGAAGATGATCTTAAACTCTATTGCTCTGTAAAACTTTTCTCGATAACATTCTTGGATATTTCTATAAATAATGACGTTGTCTTCCGTCCACACATTGTTAGAACACCCTGTATATTCTTTTAGAATTTTGGATAGATTTCTTTTCTGCAGGTCAAACTGTAAATTTACGCGACGAAATTTTGATACTGTTTTGGCATTTATTAAACTTTTCTTCAATTATCTGTAAAATAATCCAAAAAAGTAAGAGTTTGCAGAAAAACTTACATTTACCTTGTTTTACAAAGAAATTAGATATACTACAAGTGAAAAGAGACGATAAATCTATTTGCTGCGAGAATTTATTGAATTACCGAATCCAATTAATCAACTTCAATTTATTACGCCTACAAAATTGTGCCAATTAAAGCAAGTGCAATTAAATTATATACAATCGCACTGATCAGAATCAAAATTACATGCTGCTAGTATGTATGAGTCATTATATGAATATCATTAAATCATTTGGTAAAAAAACTGGAAAACTCCCTACTTTATCTCTTTTTTTTTTGTAAAAATTCCAAATAACGAGTTTAACATTAAGGATTCCAAATGAAAGTTTTCTAAAAACAGAAATGATACATTCAATACATTAATTGATTAGGGATAAAGTTCAAGGTGTGGGTTTCATACTGTATAAAATAATCATCGCCTTCTAGATACACCAGAGATGGTCTTGTATTGCGTTACCATCCGCGAATTTTCTATTCATGCAAATGTCAGAATACCTACATTGCATTATTACCTCATCTAGACGAAGGAGTTCCTCTGCAGACATACTAGTACGGTCACGTTTTTGTTTTTCTTTCCTTTCTTTTTTATCCTTTTTCCTTCTCTCTCTGTCTTCTTTATCTAATGCTACTCCCGTTCCGGCTTTCTTTATGAAATTGAACATTTTGTCTGAAACAAAATTAAAATTTGATTAATGAATCTTAAAAGTAATTTGTTTTGCATTTCTGTCTGCTTATGATGTTTTTCTTTAATTAAAGACAACACAAAACATCTGGATGTTTCAAATTTAACCCGCTACGTCATTTAATTCTGCAGCGAATATTAATAAAAATATTAAACCTATAAATTACACCACGGTTTCTTTGTAACCTTATTAAATTTCCAATTTGACATTGGTGTTAAAAATATACACCTGGTAAGTTACATGTAATTAAATACCACCGGTGTTAAACAAGTCGTATTTAGATTTATTCTTTTACAAATGAAGAATTAATTTACATAGAGCATGGAATAGTTATCCCATTAACAATGACTTGATTAGCATTTTGAAAAGAACCGAGCCTTCCATTTAATCCTTTTTCTTTCACTCTATAAATGTATACGGGAATACGTTTTCAAAACAGAAACAGTTTCTGAATGATAATTTAATTAGAGGTTTTATGTCTCTTTTTATAAGTTACAGAACTTTCAGAATTAGGTAACTTTTTAACTTTTGGCCATACTTTTCATGGCAGACTTTGAATCAATAAAGAATTTTCTGGAACAAAAGAAGAGTGCCCTTCAAGTTACATTGTTTTAACCAAATAAATTCTTTATAAGATCGAAGATAACCGAGATATTTTGACCCGTCTGTATTATTTATTGTCTTACCTTTTTTTCGGCTAGACGTCCCAAGTTTCGAATTTTATTACGATTGGAAACTTAAACTTCAATTCTACAGTGAGTAATTATTAAGATTCGGATGCTTATCAATAAATTATTTCGGCTTCAGGGAAGAATCTATTTTTATGATACACTGTTTGTAATAAAAATCATGGCACTTTCTGTTTTCTATAATAAGAAACAAACTACACATCACCTTTCAAACTATCTTTTAGACATACAATTTAACCTTAAGATTTCATCAGTATCTAAAGGGTATACTGTAGGGGTATGTACTAGATGTCTGTATCTGAGATTTTGGTATCAAACTAAATGTGTCACCCAACTACCTTTCCTTGCTTCTGATAATCTACTCAGGAGCATTACTATAGCACCACATGCAATTAATAAAAGATCTCGACTTAATGACACAATTACACATGTTTCAAAAAGTACATTAACTAAAACAACCGATAGTCTATTGAAATGTGGAGATAATAAGAAATACAAATTTAATTTTTACTTGGAGCATAACTTTAGCAGCTTTAAAAAGAAATATACTAATTATTACATAGTGTGCCTTCAAAAATAAAAACAAAATGTTTGTTGACGTTGAAAAATGCGAGATTTGGGCTCTCATGAGTAGAATTATGGAATTCGCGAAATTCCTTAGAGAACAACTCTGTCCCACAAAGTTGTCCTAAATCTTCTGAATAATTCAGATAATTATGCGAAAAAAAAACGGGGTGGCAAAAAATTTCTCTTAGCTCTCAATGGCGATGGCGGTTGGTTAGTTTAGCAAGCAACAGCACAAACTGGATGCTGTGAAAAGTCTTAGAAAAAAGTCCCCACATCAAAAGACAAAAACTAAAATCTGCCCAAAGACTTTTGCCACGCCACAAGACTGCCCGCTTAGAATTTGCCAAGCGTAACATGTAAAACATTGTAAAAGTCATTTTTGTTTCTGAAATTGTTAAGGTAGTTTTTTCCGATTGGAAGAAGTTTAATTTCGACAGTCCGGACGGTTTCAATTCAAATTGGAGGAATTTCAGAAAAGAACCTGTTCTGTCTAAAAGAAGTTTTAATGGTTGAACTGTAATGGCGTGGGGCGCGTTTTCAAAGAAAGGCGGCTTAAGGTTGGCATTTCCATCAAGCAGAATGAACAGTGAAGAATACACTACCTTATTGGAATATCGTTTGCTACCGTTTTTGATGAAAATGAACGAGAGGAATGGTGCAAGAGTGCACGTTATTCGAGAAACAAAACGGTGGTTTAGAGACAGCACAATAAATTTGTTAGAATGGCCAGCTTCTTTGCTAGATTTCAATCCTATGGAAAGTCTCTGGGGAATCCAGAATCCATTAGAGGAATTTTTAAAAATAACAGGCAGTTCCAGACAACACACACACCCAATATTAATAATGCCATTTTAAGTTTTATTTTATTTTTATTGTGTGAATTCTAGAAATAAATAAGTTTTCAAATTGGTGCTATAGTTGTGCTCTTAAGAAAATTTAGATTTTCACTACTAACTGTCTAAATTTCCACAAAAAATTCTATTTTTTAACCAATGTTTTTTAGGCATATTCAACTTATCGTCGAAAACTTTTATTAACCGCTAAATACCGCAAAATTGCATGTGGTGCTATAGTTAAGCTCTTGAGTGTATTATAAAGCTGTTCCAATTAAATAATAGAAATTTTCATGGACTAGTATTCATTGTAATAATATCAGATTTTGATAACTAAAAGAAAACAGAAAAAAAATTCACGTTGGTGGGACAAACGTTTATTTCAAAAGTAATTTTATGCAACTATAGAAGAACTTTGAGTCAGTTGAAGAATTCTACGTGTATATCAATGACCGATTACGAATACTTTGCTTCATTAATTGAGTCAAAAATCGTAACCTTAAACAATAGAAGAGGGCAAGCAAGTCGCTAGAAAATACCCAAGGCAGCCTCCAGACGAGATTTGTATCAACTTTGCCAATCATACATAGCAAAGTTTAAATTGTTATTTTTATTTTTTTTTTGACTGCACAGGGGGCCCCTTGATTGAACAGGGCCCTAAAGACCATGCCTACATCCGCCTCTGAGACACGTAAATACTAAATCATTAGCTCACAACTGCCTTTTAGTAAATACTCCAGACGTATTCAAAACAAATAGTTCGGGGCATATTTTAAATTAGAACTAGTCCGGTGAAACAAGTGCAAATAAATCTACTATTGCTTGTTTTTCCCTTAAGGGTAAAAATTTGTACACTAATTCCAGTAATATCCACTAAAATCCAATTGTTATTCCACTAATACCCTAGTAATATCAGAGTAATTTCATGATTAATGCTAAAAACTTCCAAAAATTTTAACCTGAGTTCACTCCCCAACTCAATGACCTCAAGACGCTATTGCCAAACTGATTTACCCAGATTTCTTCTTTATTTCGTGTACCAATCCCAAATATAATTTTTTCTACTTTGTGATCGACCCTTCTTTTAAGGAAGTTATTGGAGAGCTGAGTCCACCCGAATTTTGCTCTCATAACAAGGTTAATTGAAGACAAAGTCCGACTTTGGGCCACTAAAAGTGATCCGCGATCAGTCTTCATATTTAGATCTCTTTGTTTATATTTAGTTTTTTTGACTAGATTATTAGAGCGAAGACCGACTTTAGACCATGCAGGTGGCCTGTTGAAAGGTGAAACATCAATTGTGTTGGTGTTTGGCTCTCGTAAGGTAGTTAATGAAGAGCGAAAGTCGACCTTAGATAGTAAAACACGATCATTGTTCTTTTCTAACTCTCTTAAGAAAGTTAATAAAGAGAACAGCCTGACCCTTGCTTGTTATTAAACCTTCGTGATTAAGTTAATGAAGGCAAAAGCGAGCCTTAAACGACCAAAATTGGCCTGTTGGGACGCCAAATCCGACATCCGTTCCTATTTAGCTTCTTTAAGGAGGTTAATGGATTTATTTAGTTTTATCTTGAGATTGTTAACGAAGGGGACCGGTTCGAAGGCAAGACCTAAGCTGTTTCCATACAAAGGGAAAACCGATCATGGCCATCGTTTTAATGAAGCCAGCTTGCTGGAGTAAGCATGATTTAAAGATGCTGCAGCGCACTGCTTAGAGCTTGTTAAACAAGTTTTGGACATTAGAATTACTGAATTGTAGAATGATAAAAATAAAATGTTTTTTTAAAGATTTCAATTTTATTTCTTGCTTTGAGACGTTTATAAAACCTGAGTATATTAACGCTAAAATATATGATTATATCACGGCTAATGCCAAAGTAATTCCATGAGTAATGTTCCTAATGCCACGAGTAATGTCACTAACACAATGTGTAATACAGCTAA
Organism: Ignelater luminosus; assembly: GCA_011009095.1. Classification (NCBI taxonomy): domain Eukaryota; kingdom Metazoa; phylum Arthropoda; class Insecta; order Coleoptera; family Elateridae; genus Ignelater; species Ignelater luminosus. Next base: position 183,433 of record VTPC01002362.1, read on the forward strand.
TGCCACGTGTAATACTGCTAATGCCACTAATGTTGCTAATTCCACAATAATGCAGAAGCAATTTCAGCAATTTTGCAACCATGTTCACCAAAATTCCGTAGAAATCTACCTGTCGTTTTTCCCTAATTCGTATTCACCAATTTCCTTATTATTATTAACTGATCTGTTCCATCTATTTTTAGGAAATGCTTTCCTACAACCAAAGATAAGTTGTCCTAAAACGTGTGTTTCGAGCCATTGGAGATGAAACAGTTAACCTCCAAACAGCAAAATCATAATCTATAAAAAGGCTGTTTTAATGGGTTTATTACTAAAATATCGTAATTTGATAATTACATTTCACAACTCACCAGTTCGCCAATTCAGTTACTAACAAAGTTTAGAAAAGTCAAATATGGCTTGGGGTTTCCAAAAGTAATACCTCAATTCTTTAAATTTAATTAATCAGTGACACTTTTTCCTTCTACTTCTAGTTGCAACTATAATTAGTTACTGAGCGTTTATTTTATTTCGACTGGTAAGCAACTAATACTTACCTAGCTTGTACCGACAACAAAAATAGGCAGGTACTAGTTAAAACACGCCAAATGTTTAACAAGCTGCATGAAATTGACAAAAGCTTCTGTTTATAGACGTTCAACCTTCGGACACATCTGCAAAATATTCTTACTTCTTAGTCACATGTAGATAATTTAAAATTAATTGCGGCCAGATTACAGAAGAAAAAAAAGAAAAATCAGACAATACCGATCTGAAAAACAAAACAGCATAAAACGGTCCTAACATCCAAACAGTAGTACTTAGAAACACTATCAGTGCTATATAGTGCCTTTCCCCAAATGCAAAAAACAAAAGCCAGTAAAGATTAAGACAGAATACGTTGAGTGCAATCAAGAATCTTCCGTAACAAGTCTGATGTCGGGATGATAGGATTAAGCTACGAGTAAAGAAGGGTTAGAGGAGGGAACATTTAGCTAGAATCAAGAGACCAAAAACGTCACACTGACGTCAACAGGTTGATGAAAACGCCACATGCTTATTGGTTATCTCAAGGTCAAAGCATTTAAAACAATGAACTCCTACACAGTAGTGACGTCAACAAGTTGATGTTTTTGGTAACTACAGTGACTAATAGCAAGTGTTCTTTCCTCTATCCCTTCAAGACAGAATTAATGATTTCTTTGGTTTTATCCTGTGTTTAGACTTATACAAAAGCAAAACAAAAAAGGCAACTTTTTATAAAACTTTATTTCAAGTGACGTACAAGATTTCAAAGTATTAAATTAAGTACACTTGCAAATAGATATAAGTAATATTTATCGTGGATTTTGAGACGATCAAACGATATCAAGATTATGTTTTAATCTTTTAATAAGTAATTACAATCTTTTTATTTCCAGATAAATTAATATTTTTTTAATTTTCAAACCATTAAGCGTTATCTGCATACTAAAAGTAACGTATGCTATGGAAGTACAGTCAACTCATAAAGTAATGTCGCAAAACGTTTTATATTTTAGCGTTTCATTTCTCATTTAATATAAATGAGTAGTATTTACGTATGAAAAAAATTGTCATTAATTCAGACATTAAATACCAAAATGTCAATCATCTTGCGACATTACTTTATGAGTTGACTGTACCTACATATACTACAGTATGGGTACTCGTTCTTTTTTCGATTTTATGGTTCTCATGTCCAAAATTAACTGCTAAAACGTTCAAAACTAAATCGTTAACATTTTAAAATTTTTCTTAAAATAAAGGAAAAATCATTAACCGTAACCTATAGACGGACAAAACAAGTTCACTGTGCTTTTCGAAATTGTAATATAAATAACTATTTCCGTTTATCAGAGCAAGGATATACAAAAAGATAATAATTCCTAGTATTTTTACGCAATTTACTACATTAATAATGGTAGGTCGTTCATCAATTATTTAGGCATTTATATTGTAATTATTATATGGGATGGTTGGCAGGCTTCCATCTTTTTTAAATAAACGATATATGAATGGAATATCTTTGCATTAGAAAGCTGGATGCAAAGTTATTTTTTACAATTCAATTTTATTTAATACCATGATGCTTCTGAATTCTTAATCGATAAAATAAGCCTCGTAGAAAATAACAAATTCAATATTATTATATACATACGTCTCTTTGCTTTTGGACACTATTTATTTAGTCAAACCCTAATAATAATTTCTATTACAACTTCTTGAAAATCTATTTTGTGCTTTCCAGACGAGATCTCCGACCAAAATAACTTAAAATGTTATTGCTCTACTATTATTATAAACTTGCACTGTTTTTTTTCTATCAATGTCGTTTGTAAATATTTAGATTCTCTTATTTCTGTAAATATCACCGCTTTTGACTATTTATACGATTTCCAAGAACTGAAAATGCAAAACTGAGGCTTTTGACAGTATTTTTACATCATAGACATAATGATACAAAGTGTCTGGAAAGTAATGAAACAACGTTTAGGGTTTAAAGATAGACTGTTGGGTCAAAATAGATCGATTGAACCAACTTGCAGTAAGCAAAATTGCTTTCTTGAGAAGGCCTTCAAAGTTGCGATTTTTATTTCTCATTGTAACTCAAAAACCACTTGTGCGATTTTGTTCAAATCTGCAGGTCTGTATTTATGGTAAGTTATTGGACATTTAAGGTGAAGGTTTATAACTGAAGACCTATTAGAACTTTAATTCCTTAAGGAAGCAATTTCGCTTACTGAAAGTTGGGCTCAATAGACCCATTTTGATTCTAGGAGAATCCACCTTCAAGCATAGTTCTATTACTTTCCAGACACCTTGTATATGATAAAACTAGTAGGTTTATATCAAAAATAAAAAAAACTTGTCTCGACAACAGTATAGCAGTATAGCTCTTTTTCAACGTTATTCAGCTGTTTGTTTTCAAGTTTAAACAATCTTTCTCAAGCAAAGTAATTAAAGCACGATTGATTTAAGTTTCATATCCGCATAGTTTGGTATTAGAATTTAATGATTATACTACTCGTTTTCCGTCATCAAAATATGTTTTTCCTCATGTAAGACCGTAGAACCAGCGGGCCAAGATTGGAAGAAGCGATTTCCAAAATTTGAGTGTTTTAAATTATCATGATTTTGAATATGTTAAATTCTCGGGCTTACAAACGAGAAAAGAGCCAAATCCAAAAACTCGATTGAATTGAGGGGTCGGAAACAAGAGTGCTGTTTCTAGAGGTTGTCATGCTTTGTATCCACATCGACACGATTCATAGACGTAAATTAGTAGGCGTTGCGAAATATTTGTCAGCTCTAATCGTTGAGTAGCCATATTCGTTTTGACATTATTTCTCAGATTAGGGTTTTATGCCACAGGTAAATGTCGTCATCCTTCGCGACATTGGCAATCTCTTGATTAAATTCAAATTGAACTTCATACATTTTATATGATGCTGTTGCTTTAAACAGAAGTTTTTCTTGTAAATAAGCTGAGGCTACACCATTCAAAAATATAAACTTTTGGTCCAAACGACAAACTGAAATTAGGTTATAATCTAATTCAGGCACAACCAGTATATCTGTGAAAGAAATAGTATTTCTAATTGAATCTTCAATGTACACTAATTTGATATCATCGGTGTGGGTAGCATGTAAAATCTCATTTGCTTTAGCAGTTTCAACTCTTATTGGGCTGGCTAACTCTTTTACGTTTGTCATTCTATTTAGAAATACGCTATTAATCATGATTTCTGTAGCCTCTGAATCCAGATAGCAATTAATAACAAACTCATTGCCTTTTGGAAGAGATGTTGATGCAGGATCTGCAAGCAAACTGAACTCACCAGGATCACTATCATTCAATGTTGTGTCAGCTACCCTAGCACCTTTTTAAAGATTGTCCTTTTTTATTTTCTTAAATTTACAACAACTGGATCTTTTATGATTTGGCTTAGGACAAAAATCGCAGCCAATAACAGACTTTTGATTATTTTTATCAACGAAGGGTTATTTGAAGGCAGGTTATTGTCTTGATTTGGTCGATTTGACAAGGTAGAAAACCTTCTGCCGCCAGAAGCACGCGCGAGCAATAAATGTGAATTATTGTCAATGACGTCACAAGAATCAACAGCATTTAACTTTCTTTCTTCGTCAAGTAGACGATTTTAGATAAAATCAGCTTTTGATTTATTTTCTGACAATGTTTCTATTGCAATAACCACCGCGTCGTATTCGCTTGGCATGGTTAATAATAAATGACACACAATATCCATTTCTTCTACGGTCGCTCCAGCAGATTTGAGATCACAAATAGTTATATCAAATCGAAGAAAATGTTTATCCATTTTTTCTTGGGCGGGATTAAATTTCATTAACAAAAGTGATTTCCTCAAATAAAGCTGATTAGCAATACCTTTGCGGGCAAACCCTCGTTGCAGAGCAGTCCACATCTCATAAGCTGTAACTTTTCCCTTAACATATTCCAAATATTCGTCAGCAATTTTCATTACAATTTCGTCATTTTTAATATAATCTTTTAGAAGAGCTTTTTTGGGGACCTTTTCATCAGCTGTATCGGTTGCAAGAGGAGCCACTTCCGGAGCATTCAAGCAGTCGTTCACAGCAAAATCCAACAAAACAAGAGATTCTAAACGAGTTTCAACACGAAAACGCCAGTCATCGAAATTATTGCCGTCGAATAACGGAATCATACATTTTTCATCATGTGACATTTTGAAACAATAAATACGAACAAGCACCGGTGCAGGTCACTATAACTTCAACCAGTGAACTCACGAAAAAACGACACAAAGTCAACAAACATGAAACACAAACTCGCAAAAAAGTTATTTAAAGCACTCTGGGCCCATAACCTGAGAAACGGCGATTAATAATTAGGTAAACGCTTTTCTAATGATGAATGTGTATTCAAAATAAAAGTACAAAACATTAGGAACTTGACACACACAGCATGACATTATACGTCTACTTTACGAGGGTCGTTTGAAAAGTCCGTGCAAAAATAAAAACTACTTAATTGTTTGGGGTAAACCTTTTTTATTTTTCAACATAGTCTCCTTTTGGGCTTATACACTTCGTCCAACGCTGCTCTAGTTTGTTGATCCCTTCTGAATAATAGGATTTGTCCAAGTCTGAAAAATAGCCATTCGTTTCTGCAATCACCTCCTCGTTTGAATAAAATCTTTTTCCCGCCAGATATTTCTTCAAATTGGGGAACAAATAGTAGTCCGAGGGAGCCAAATCTTGAGAATAGGGGGGATGTGAAACGAGTTGGAACCCTATTTCCATTTGCGACCACAACTGCTGAAGCGTGAGCTGGTGCGTTGTCGTAATGGAAAAGGACTTTTTTGTGGGCCAATCGTGGGCGTTTTTCTTATCAATGATTTCTGGAGTAGTAACCTCAACAGGGCGTCCAGAACGTTCAGCGTCACTTGTGCCCCCCACATGGCCACTCCGAAAATTTTAAAACCACTTATAAACTGTTCTAATCGAAGGTGCAGAGTCACCATAATGTTTATCAAGCTTCTCTTTAGTCTCCTGAGGCGTTTTGCCTTTCATAAAGTAATGTTTAATCAACACACGAAATTCTTTTTCGTCCATTTTTTGAAAATCACTCGACTTCCTCGATTCAAACGAATGCCAAACACAAAGAAATAGACTGATCTGGCTGAAACTTGGTGTGTGTTCTTCCAAGAGATGCTACTAACTAAACATAACCTCGATATGCGCCAGTAGTGCCATCTCTCTGACTTTGCACGGACTTTTCAAATGACCCTCGTAGTTAGTTCCAAAAACCAAAGATGGCGATGGTCATAATACAAATTGAGAAAATTGTCATTCTTTGTCAGTTTTGACAGTATTTCCCAGATGAGGGTTTTTGGGAAGTGCAAAATAATTTGCTGAAAACATTATTCTGGAAAATTCTGTATTTATAATTACATACATAGTTTATTTTTATGCCCAAGACTCAATTGAACAATGCTATGAATACGGATAAATACGCAGTTCTTTAACTAAGCTGCCCTTTCAGTATTACTAATAATACGTTCTAAATCTTTAATATAGTTACAGTAACTTTTGAAATGCTGTAAGAAAACAGCGTTTTAAACTTATTGTCTGATTTTGAATTAAGATGAGTAAAACTACTAGCTTCTTTCGTGTTTAATATTAAATATAGTGTTGCATTCAAAGAAACAGAGAAATCTGACCCAACTCGACATGCTTTTCTTTGAGAAGAAGTCCGGCAATAGGATGCACCAGTTCTCGACCTTTCGGGTTAATCCTTGCAATTGAATTTTACAGGTTATGGAAACATCCAAGAGTTATAACATCATTTCCATTTCTATCAATGCGGTTTTATTTGATTTTTCAAAGACGTTTCATGACAATACTTACCTTATTCCTTTTTATTGTTGTGTTAAAATTGGCCCTCATGAGGAATCAATTTTAGCATGAAATCTTTCTCCAGTTACGTGTGTTTTAGACTTCAAGTTCAGACGTACTAGTAGGTACATGGTGGTGCAAAATGCCTCGAAGTTTCTTAATAGATGAGAAAATAAGCTTCCTATAGTTTAACTAAAAGCTACGATTAAATATTGCAAAATTATAACTTTCTCCTTGCAGCGTTGTTTTGGTGTTCAAAATCCAGGCTAAAGCCTTAAGTTATTCGTCTGATTAACTAATTCTTATTCATATGAAATTCTACAAAAGACCGATCTCTTTTTGGAATAAAATTTGATCGTCTTAGCGAGGTTTTACTGTACATTGCTGTTATTATAAAAGTGCATCAATGATGTAATTGAAAAATACAATAATGAGACAAGCAACAAAAGTACTCTACCTTGAAATTACTATGAAATGATCAAACCTCAAAGTATAAATCAACTTACTTGTATTATATACTTTCTACACAATCAATAGATATAAATGATTAACATAACTATATATTCAGAAATTACAAAAACGGAAACCTTCACACCACTCACAACAAAAAATATTCTCAACTAGAAACGATTTAGGTCAACTTCCTATTTTTATAAAAATATCTGTTCCCGTTAAAAATTATTACAATCTAAAAGAATAAAAATAATGGAGAAGCGAACTAAAAGAAAATCAACTAACGTAAGCCCTAATCTTGTAAAGGGGCAAGTTATAATACTAAATATTCTTTCTCTTTCAATGAAGTAACTCCACGTTTCATTAAATAAACATTTAAATAAATTAAGATAATTTGATGAACAAAGAAAGTTATTTTGATCAGTATGAGCAATAAACAGAATGAATATGCCGTACTAAATTAACTCGTACGGTATATTTAACACCCGCGACGGCATCATCTTTAAATTAAAATAAAATTTACATTGAAGAAAATAGTTTATGAAAGAGAACGAACGTAATTATGTAATACCAACCAGGAAAAAACAACGTACTATCTTGATGTGAAAGGTTTCCACCACTATCAAACGAGTTATCCGTAAAAATTCTCACGACCAACAAAATATTATTTAATTGGTGCGTATACGTACAATATAAGAAAAAAAGCAGTTAAAATTGTAATGTTGAGGCTGTAGACACATAAAACTTTAGCAAAATTAGTCAACCGAAAGAATTTTAATGCTATTTTATGAGTAACAGTAAATTCAATAAACAGTAAATAAACCACAAATTAAGCGGAATGTAAAAATTTCTTACATAAATAACTCCACTTTAAATCCGCACCATTAGATTTATGATAAAAGTTACATAAAAATTTTGATTTAGTGAACCACTTTTTATGTTTGTAGAAACACACCTAGCCAAACAACTTTTATCTTAATTAAGGATTTTAAAAGATAAGTTTATTTATTAATAAATTTGTAAATCTTAGGTGTATAAACGTAGGATTAGAAGAAAACACCGAGGTTAAGAAGTTAAGAACAAAAGATTCCAGACTTAAAAAAATTTAAAAAAAGACACAAACAACAAAAAGATCAAGAGACAGGAGCAAAATACTCCGCACTTACTCGGAATTTTATTGCTAACAAGTGTTTTGTTTTTACTAAATGAATAGCAGATAATAATCCACAGTTTCTTCTAAACAGATATGCATAATAGTAGATCCTTAGGAGTGATTAGTTAAAAATCCACTCGAACTGACACCTTAGTAAATACCTAGCCCATTTTAACTGTTTACACTTATCCCAGGTTGTTGGGTTGTCCCAAACTCTAGTTGCAACCAAAGTTATTAGTCCAGTCAACGAAGGAGTTATAGAGGACATGGAAGGGGGGAGAATTTTTCTCTTGAGGAATGTGTTGGGGGTAGTTAGGAGGCACAGATACTAAAAGTCCCCGCTTCATGGGAGAGGGGGGTGGAAAGATCTCTGTTTTCGGATTCTTGCTTATAACTCGGAAACGGTGCGTCGTACGGTAAAAAGTATTCCCTACAACATAAAAGATAATTAAATTTCCTTCAAGACTGTCTATGTTTATTTTCTTTCTATGTGTTACAGTTTCCGAGATATTCGCCAGCGAAAATCGATAATTTTCGAAAAACTTTTTTTTGCCTCACATTTTTCGTCAAACTGGTCCTTCTAACTCCTCAGCCTTATGTTTTACAGAAAAGTCGTCTGAAAGGAAGTTGTGGAGCATTCAGCCCCCTTTAGAAAGTTTTTGGATATATTTCGTGATTTCTCAAGAAAACTATACTTTCGTTATTATTGTTATTTATGTATTCAGAAACTGGAATTTGCCAAGGCTAGGTAAGATTTTTCTAAAATTTCAGTTTCTTAATACATAAATAACGATAATAACGAAAGTAGATTTTTGCTGGCGAATATCTCGGAAACTATAACACAAAAGAAAGAAAATAAATATAGACAGTCTTGTAGGAAATTTAATTCTTTTATGTTGTAGGGAATACTTTTTACCGTACGACGCACCGTTTCCGAGTTATAAGCAAGAAACCAAAAACAGAGATCTTTCCACTCCCCCCCCCCCTGAAGCGGTAAGGCTAGGGGTGGGGACTTTTAGTATCTTTGCCTCCTAACTACCCCCAACACATTTCTTAAGAGAAAAATTCTCCCCCATTCCATGTCCTCTACAATCCGCTTTTGGGCATTCATTGACTGGACTATATGCATAGGTAACTTGCCCCACAACTCTTGGATCGTAGTCAAAGCATTGTAGAAATTGCCAATCAGCCCATATCGCCTCTGTACACACGTGCTATAACTGTGATAACTCTTGGTACAGCCCTCACCATAAGAATCAAATATTCAAGAGCGCGAGATATCTTTCCGCAACGCTCCTATGGATTACCCAAACACACGCCTATGGAAACCAACTTTTTAAATCATACCATCAAATCCGATTTTCAGATACCAGGAGTGCTTTTTCAAAAAAAAAGCGCATTACACTGTTTACATATTTTTACCTTCTCTTTGCGATGGTTAAGGTTTTGAGTCGATAGGACACAAATGATGAAAAACCAAAAATAACGAATTCACATGAAATTTAAAAATTTTCTATCGCCAGAAAGGGTAGAAGAGTAACGACACCCACCAGGTTTCGAGGTCTTTTTAAAAATTTGCTTACAGAATCACATATAGGTCACTAAAGTACGTTTACTGCAAAATATTCGTCTCTCTAGCTGAAAGGGTGTCTATTTCAGGGCCGTATTCACACCATTTTCAGTATTTCGAGTTTTCGACCTGGAAGATGTTCTTATATGCAAAAAAGTGCATTGAACCTTTTTTGTTCCCAATTCTACGGCGCATCAAAGTGCTACAACTACGTTTCTCTAGGAACTCGGATAAGCGCCCCAAAAAGGTCCAGAAGAAACCAAAATACATTTCTTTGTTCTGATCGACTCCAAAAAACGAGGAGACGCCACTAGTAGCCACCTAAGCTTGTTATCCTAATGACGTTCTTTAGTTTGAAAAAGATCCCAATTTAATACGGGCGGCTATGGGCTCAAATCTAAAACTGTCTGAAGCGGAACAATGTTTGGGAGCTCCACACGACAGCGCCCTTGGTCTCAGATTGCTAGCACTAGTCATAGGGTAGCCGAAGAACATTATGCTCCATTTATCTTCCAGGTTTGGTCAGAATCGGTCCACCCGTTCTTGAGTTATTTGACATTTAATGAAAAACCGCCAGACTACGACTCGCCTAGGACTGGCCCTAGTCGCGTCCAAATGCGAAAGCGAAATGATGGATGTAAATTATTCGATACTTACAGTGAGTAAGTGAGTAATTTAATTCCTTCTTTGCGTTTTTGTTGTTACAAACCATCCGGTGAAGGTAAGACCAGACTACGCACATGCAAGACTGTATTTAAAACTTCAGAAATTTTCAAAAAAGTGAAATAGTTATTTATGTAACAAGGAAGAAAAATTAGGTATTAGGCATGAAATAGAGTGTTTCGGGCAGAGACGCAACCGCGACTCGAAAGAACTCAAACGACCGTCTAATACATTTTTTGCTCGTGTTACATCCCAAATTCTTCCTACAACTGCAAAAGTTGAAAAAAACTTATGAATAATGTCACGATTGAATGATTTGAGATTGCTGCAATTCCACTTCTCATTTACAATTATATAGTGTGTTCCAATTTCCTGGCTCAGCATTGGGATCTCTGAAACCGTAAGAGATACGAAGTCGGTTAGCTAGCTAACTGCTCATTTGATGTATTTAATGCTATTTGTTAATGCCCGTTAACATATCTTAAAAGCGTATCTCTGCTGTTTTAGCAATTGTTTCATAGTAAATGCATTATATTTGATAAAGATCTACGATCTTCATGTGTTTGATGTCATGACTGCTACGATGAAAATATGCTATTCAACAATATGAAAATCAAGTAGGCGTCACATTAAAACCCCTTCTTTGCGGTTTTTTTTAATCTTTGTTCGTTCCTGAGATATTCCACTTTAAAGAAAATCGGATAATCTCATTTTTAGCGAATATCTAGCAAGCTATGAACCTTTTTAAAAAAACAAAAACATCAGTAAATTGATCTTCAAAATAGACAACTTTTTTCTAATTTATTCAAATTCGCATCTTTAACAGTTTACGAGATCCTACTGGTAATAAACCACGAATTTGGGACACACTGTATACATAACCGTGAATGGTTATCTTAAAATTATATATAATTTGCCGCGATTATATACTAACTTTTGACGCGTAGACAAAGGAACTCAATTAAAATGATAATGCGTAAAGTCTGCTCTTAGAAGCGGTCGTAGAAAGTCATTGCTTGGGTCCTCTTCAATCATTTATGTTAATAGCAAATTGAGAAAACGCCCGCAAGCGCATGGTTCAGTAAGAAATATTGTTTTCATTCAGTCAACTGTTAAGTTGTAAGAATCACTACGGCTGACAAAAGTACGCTTATGTTGAGATACGATATTAACTTATGAAAAAACTCGGCGTATGGCAGCTCTGCTCATCGGCTATATGAAGACTATTTATATTTGATAAAAAAGATCTTTTATTACAGACTGACAACATTAACTGAGGCTCTCAGAAAATTTAAAGGAGAAGGCGAATCCATATTATGCCAAAGACTACAGGTTATGGGTCTATCTAAATGATTCTGCGCCACAAGTTCATCTTTTGCAATGGTTTTTATAACGTTGCTAGGAAGAGCTCCCATTTCAATTGTCAAAGCAGTCGTGCTCGAGACGAAGAAAATCCTTAACTCTTTCTAGATGAATCTAGCAAACGTTTGCTGTCAATGTGTGGGTACGAATCATCAATAATCGTTCTCATCTACACGCCTAACTTTCATCTTACAATTAGATACATTATCAAAGTTGTTGGAAAATGTGTCATTGCGAATATGTTAAACAGATGCAGACGCAATACGATGGAGTACCAACACATTTTTCACTTGTGCTTCGAGTGTTTCAACCAAATATTTAGAAGGAGATTGGTCGAGGCAGCCTCCACACTTTCCTGATCTAACCCAGATGGACCTCCTTCCTATGGAGCTTTATGAAGAGCTTCGTTTGTAAGACTATTATTAAATCGGGCTCAAAACTTACCAGGAAGTTTTCAAAAAATGTTCGCCAACATGGGCGCCAATGCAACACTTGTACAGAAATGGGCGGTAAACACTTCAGCGAACTCACAACTAAGTTTACCTTTTTTATGCATAGCCAGTTTGAGAGAATATCTATCAACTTTTGTTCGAATGAATTTGTTTCGTTGCACTAATGAAACAAGTAGAACTTTTGCATTTTTTGGGTTAGTAGTTTATCAACATTAGTATTTAGGATTCGTTAGAATTCTTCAAAATGTTGTAAATAGCCACCCTAGTGTAACATAATGTAACATAATCAGGGGCCTGTTGCGCAATTTTCAGTTGTTGGTAATGACAGGGAAGTAACTTTGAATATCTAGAAAAATGAATTATTTGGAAGAAACAAAAATACAAAAACTGATCTCCAAAGTGAGTAACCTTTTCCAATTTAACCCATTACCATTCCGAGACTGCAATGGCAAGCCTCAAAGTTTGAACACGCTGCATATCATTTTATGAACTCGGCCAGAATGCTTAGCTTTTAGTTAGGAAATGAACTGACCCTGATGGATACTGACTGTTCATGTAGAGTGTAACATGCGATTGAGCTTTCTGAGCAGTTTTCGAATTGGTGATGAATTGTTTCAACAAATAAGTAGTTGAATTGTCTTTGTAGTATGTATTTGGATTTACGTTTCACCGCCGAAATAAAACAAAAAATTATTTTTTTGTGTTTCAGAGTCAATTCTCTAAAACACCCTCTTTGCTATTCTTTTCTACCTTTGCTCGTTCCTGAGATATTTCAATTTAAAAAAATAATAAACTAATTTCGTTTTTAGCAAATATCTAGTAAGCCGTGAACTTTTTTGAAAAAACAAAAGCATAAGTAAACTGATCTCCAAAATAGCCAAAACTTTTCTAATTTAACCGACTTTGTATCTCTTACAATTTTCGAGATCCCAATAGTGAGCATCGAAATTGGGACACACTGTATAAGCTACCTAGGGGAAATTAATCGGGCTTGTCATCTTGCAACTTTGGTTGCCTAAACAGTTGTGATCACGTGGACTCGATCTTTTCTGAAAGCACAGTATAAATGTATACTATAGGGTGATATGAAAAAACTTTAACAATATTGTTTACACATCGAACACTATTATTTGTTATCGATCATTATTTGTTATTACAATTCATAGTATAAAAATATAAACAAGTCAATCGTAATCGCTTTCTAAACGCAGTTGTTTTTAAAATCCCTAGCTTTGGAATTTCATTGTATGGGTATTCAATTACGCAGTTTTCCTTAATTTAATCGATTCTGTATCTGTGGTCGTTTTCGAGAGCACAATAGCGCAAGTGGAGCTTGAATACAAAACGCTGCAACGTCTTGCATGCATTCATGCAGTTTCGTTGACATAAATTGCGATTCATTTATAAAATGCAAGATGATATTCCATGTTTAAAGTTCTAATGCGTTATTAATGAATAAAATTTAAATTTCAGACCGTTCTGATTTATTTCATAACTGCATTAGTTCTTGGCTTCTGAACTTTTCTAGGTGTTTCGTGACTGCATTTCCAGATTATTTTTATTTCTTTAGGTTCTTTAAAGTTTGTAAACGTATGTAATCGTAATAATGACTATAATGAGAATTAAACGTGCAAAAATATTCTGAAACTTTTTATTGTGCTACTTTTTAAAAATTGTTACACATTTTAAAATGTGTAAACGTTTTGTGATTTTCCTTCGTTTTCCTCACTTATTTGAATTTGATTCTTAAGTAGCAGTAATACTGTATGATTGAAGATTATTGTTAGCTCGAAGACCTCCACATAGTACTACGGCGTGTCTTATCAATTTGAACTTTAATTGGTTTAATAGATGACATTTTATATTGAACATTTATTGATCAGAAACAAATAACATGAGTAATACAACAAACCGCTATTTATTAATTTTAACTGACTATAAAATGAAGACAATTTTGAGTGTTTTCATACACTGTAAAGTAGGTTTTAAAATTATTACGGTGTAAACGTAAAGTCAATATGACAATATGAGAATTTAGGTTATGTTAAATGTCACAAAAGTAATAAAAAAAATAGATCACTCAAAATTTCGATTGTCTGCAATTAATGCGATGATGTAATCGAAAAGAACTTTATTATTATTCATTCAATAAATGTCACGAGTGAAAATACCAACTTGTGCCTATCTATTACCATTTAAAACTTCTCGTTAATTCTCAAATATTAAAACATTCTGAGCATAAAATAAAAGCCTTTAATTCTACTCTTTCTAACAGAATAAGAAACTGTTTTTAAGTCATTCAACAAAAGTAAAGAATGTTTTAATTTCTTTTTCGGTTTACTGTTTATCCCTTGCATGCTAAGCAAATTAAAATCAATAACCAAGTGGTGTGCTAAGTTATTCTCTGATTCAAGTAAGATATGAGGTAAACCGTGCTCGTTCATAACACAGGGTTAGTAATTTAAATGGATCGTGAAAAGAAGTCGATATCAAAACTCACCTTATTGTAAATCTAATAACAGGAGCACAAACGAAATCACCAACACCTAACCTAAAAAACTAATGTCGCACAAACGGCACGCATTGTAAAATCACAACACTCACTAATTATTTTTAAAAAACACCCGTAAAATAAGCCTTTAAAAACGATTTTTCACGAAATTTTGACAGATATCGCGAAAACACAATCAACACTGCTAAACAGTGCATATACACTATTTTCACTAGTTGGTTGGTTTACCGTACGGCGAAAAATACTAGAGATTGTGCCTATCTCTTTTCAGTACGATCTAATTGTATTGAGAAACTGAAATGGAAAACGCAAGTGAAATGAATAAAGGATGCCGCTCCCATATGATAAAAGTTGGAAAAATAGTTAACAAAGTTGTAGGTTTCTGCAGTGTTAAATGTAAATAGGAAGCGCCATCTCCTAGCGGTTTGGAATCTACCGCTCCCCAAATACAGAGGGTACATTACGACGTAAATGCAACGTAGCTTCAAATTATAAGTTATAAATTATAAAAAAAATGTATATTTAAAAAGAATGTGTTTATAAAACTTAGTTTGCTGCATTCTGTATTGATTTTGCTCTTCAGAGTACTTTTATTTACCCTTTTCCAAAGCCAGCACTTACAGATTTTAAAAGAATCAAAAAATTATTATTAATAATAACAATGATTTATTAACGGTTTAACCTCTTTACAATGATATCTTTACAGCCATGATCACAATTAACAAACAAAAAACTATTTAATGAAGCAATAACAGTAAATAGACTATCAACAATCTAGTAAAGTTTAACGTGAGATTTAAAGGAGTAAAATTAATTATAATTTATAATACAAAAAGTCTAAGTCTTGATAATAAATATTACATTAAACAGAATAAATTATTTAAAGGCATGTGAGTAGTTCGTTTTAACAGTATCAATACTAAAAAAGGGAACATTTCTGGTGGGATATTGAGGCACATGAAAATTGATTAAATTAGTAATTATACGTATTTGTCGGAATTTCTCAGAATACCGACAATAAATAAAAATTCAAAATGTAATATATTAAAACTAAAACGTTTTTAAAATTTATTGATTGTAGTAGAAATGTGTTTCATGAAACTATTTCAAATATGCCTTGTTAAAAGCAGTGAGTCTTGAAACACCGTTTATGATCTTAATAGTTCTGGTAAATACAACTAACTACAAAATATGGTCTTCAAAATCCTCTGTTAGCATAGACCGTAAAACAGCAAGCACAAACTCTTTAAAAAACATAAAAAAACAGTCAAAAACTAAAATAAAATAATACTCATTTATGGTTATTAACTTACAACTAAATAAATATAAATCTCCAAATAATTATGTTTAGATCTGCTATTGAGGTCTGTAAATAAAAAAATCCATTTGAGCATTTATTTATAGTCTAGAACAAACGAGAAAACTGTATAACTTAATATTGATTATCCCCATTTGACTTTATCCGTCACTTTATCCCGCTTTTTTTTAAAGTTAGGGCAGTTGGGGAGGTTAAACTTATTCAGTACAGAATTCAAGTTGTCGTTCATCCATTTAACCGTGTCCCTACTGTAATGAGACTAAATCCGGCCAAAAAAGAACAGATCTTTCGTGGATTTTCACGAATTTGTTCTCTCAGGCACTTCTTGTAATTATTCTAATTAATCGTGGCTTTCATGATAAGAGTCAGTTTTACGGCCACATAAAGATTTTTAGCCTAACAATGCACTTTTCTAAAAACTTAGCGATTTGTTTCTATCTTCTGTCCATCAGAATCACCGTCGGACTCTTTTTGGAGAAAAATCCAAGAACAAGAATCTGCGACAAGTCGATCTTGATGTTACGTAGGTCTTGTCGTATATGAAGATACTGCCGAAATCCCTAATAAAGTCGGCATACAATTTTGTCCCTAGCCCCTAAACAGGAACAAATAATTGAATTGTAGAACTACAGAAACGAGATCCAGAATTCAGTCCAGATGCTCAAAGTTGTATCCACGTTCACAGTTTTTTAGCTTCAAGTTTCTCGTATGTGTTGAAAGGTTTATGATAAATCACATTCTTTAGGAAAATGAAGAGGAAAGTATGTTCGTTGATCTTAAGAATTAACTTTGTTAAGTTATGTAACAGCAAGAAATATTATCAAGAATTATCTAAAAGGAGAAAAGCTTGTCAAATCCGATTTTAGGACAAACTAGATTGTTTTAAGTCAAACTAGTTTATCCGATGTGCCCCAGGATAAATTGTTTTGACCTAAGATAAATTAGTTTATCCAGATATGTAAGTGTGGAGTAATGTGTTCTTTTTTACTTGTCGCGTCGAACACAGAGTAATCGCGTGCAAATCTCGTGATATTCCTCAAAAAAGGAAAAATTCCCGCAAGTTGGCAAATCGTCTACAAGATAAGTGATGGGAACTAGGCGCTGTAGACAACTTGCCAACTTGGGAAAATTTTTCTTTTTTTGGGAATACAGTATCTCAAGCACTGCATGTCATTACTCTATTTGTTCGCCACGATAAATACAGTCTTAACTAATTTGAACTATAGCCGAACTGTTATTTAAAGAATATAAAAAATCACATGGAAATTAAATAGGTTGTCACAATATCAGTCTCTACGTCAGTCAACACGTTTATTCACTTATTATTACGCAGTGAACTGTAATGGTATTTCGGGTTACAGAGTATTGATTTATCCATCTCTATATACCAGGATAAACTAGTTTCGCTTTATTCATTGTAAGGCGCATCGGACAAACTAGTTTGGCCTGGGATAAACTAGTTTGTCTGAAAATCGGGTTTGGCCGATAACACATAAATACACGAAAAAAAGCCATTTCATACCTTCTCATGAGTATTTAAGCGGGGGTTTCGGAGTTTCAGTTTGTGATTTTTTAATTCATATAATCTTCTTTTAGGTGTTCTTCTCCAGTGTGCGTAGAAGTATGTTTGATGTATTCATTCGATAAATTAAATAGTTGTTTAGCACTTGGGAATAAAACTATTTTGGACTTTTTAAAATCTTTTAGCCTTGTAATTCAGGAGTCTAAATCTATGGATATGGGCATTCAGATTCGGATCTATGTAGTTTCATTCTAAGTACAGAGTATTAATTATTGTTTATTTTTAATTAGCTTTACCTGATTTTTTTATCTCTATCTTTATCAACATTTTTATTTTTTTTTCGTTAATAACAAATAGCTTATTTCAGTTCTACCCCCACACTGTTCATTTTCTGCTTAGCGATGTTTTAATATCCCTTATTGTTATCTTTGCACTTCCTTGGAATGCACAGGTATTGTGCAAGTTTAAAAGAACGTACACACCTCGGTCTGTTATGTTAATCTCATTAATTTCATGTTTTACACCGGGTGTCCATTTTTTGCCTTGAATTTTCCTTTTTCGAAAGTAGACTTT
Organism: Ignelater luminosus; assembly: GCA_011009095.1. NCBI lineage: Eukaryota > Metazoa > Arthropoda > Insecta > Coleoptera > Elateridae > Ignelater > Ignelater luminosus. The sequence goes on from VTPC01002362.1 coordinate 201,410, forward strand.
TAACAGTCTGCCTAACCTGTTGATATATAGTACAAATTATTGGACTTGCACAGTATCAGACTGGAGCACCGAGATACGAGAAGATGTCTCAGTAAGCCTTTGCCTTATATGGTGCTCTAAAGAGCAACAAAATTCTAAAATTTCTTAATATCCTAACAAGCTATTGTAGTAGTATTGTTCCCACATTTAAATACGTATTAGTGATCCCATATTTTATGAACTATTGGTGACCCTTTTGTCGCCCAGTGTATTTGATTCTTTTTAGGGGGTATACGCACATGCCAGTAACAACGCAATTAGTACTGGTAGATTGGGTAGACAAATGGGTGAGTAGCCTATCAGCTTTGCAGGTAAAGACATCACATCTAATTATATGCGAGATCCAAATCTCAAACTTGACGGTAGAGTATTTTCTTTTGTAGGGATTTTACATCTGCTGGAAAGTACTATCAAAAACTGGTTGTAAAAGTAGATGGAGGTCTAAGGTATCTCTGTGAATGTAATTAGAAAAATTGCTCTGATTTCTTTTCTTAATCACATAATAACATTTTTCACTTCCTAACATTGATCCTAAGTTTCAAAATTCATAATTCAGTTATTCTATAATTACAGAAAAGTACAATATACGCGTAGATAGTCCTTTACTCCTTGCTATATCTTGACCTGGATATTATAGAACAGCATACGTTAGAAGAATAGTACCAAGAAAAATAATTTCAATACAAATGCAGTTAGGTCTGGCTAAGCAAAAAGAATCAGCTTGAAAAATTAAAAAAACCCTATCAGCTCATTTTCAGAATTTTGGTGAAAACTGTTAGAAAGAGTTAATAGAAACCAAAAACAATTTAAACGAAACCTGTTTCTATCATATTCTTAATAAGCTTTGAATAGAAATACAAGAGTCTACCATGTGTTCTGTGAGTCCTACCTACAGAAGTACCGACACCTTACATTTGATAGATAGAAATACTTTAAATTATGCAAATGGCTTCAAGAGTCAAACTCGAATTTAACTCAATAAAAATTTGGAAAAAAAATAAATAAAAAAAATATTAACATCGTTATTTTGTAGAAAGTGTTTGTAACTACTGAGAATTCGTCTTCATTGTCAAACTATACGTTTGCTCAATCTCTCTCTTCTACGCCCTTTTATAACTGTTGCAGTAAGGTTATCCTCATAAGTCTTTGTCAAATTAAACAAAACCAAGCATCTTTTTTACAGTTTATAAGAATCACAAGATCGTGCGAAATTTACTCACGTCTCCTATACGACTGCACTGGGCATGCTTAATACGTAATGAATCGGTTTATGATTATAACTTGCCGTAACTGTTTCACAGTTAAACCCAAAATTTTCTCTGGTTGGTTAACTTTGATAAACTTTTTTTCTTCGTACTATTGATAAACAACTATATAATCTTCTGTAGCGTTATGATTGTTTCTGTAGAATGTTTTGTGACTGTGAAACGTATTTTGGGGAACCATTAAAAAATTATAAAGTTACTCCATCTATATTTTTAAATTTTACTAAAGTTTTTGTATCAAAACAAAATAATTTATTATTACCATCGTTAGATTCCATGAAAAGTTAATTAGGAAACGTATGAATAACAGCAAATAACAGTAAGGTATGGGGAAGGTCACCAAGAGAACATTGAAATCTGAGAAGTTTATTCAGTTTCAAATAATATCTACAACCGAGAAAGAAAATGATAAACAGTATTTAACAAATTGTATAAAAATGACTACTTTATAAAAAGTCGTTTTCAATTACTAGTACTTCTATGCTTAAAATGTGGTGATTCATTATTAATTCAAATACCGCTGTTGTTATTCATTGTAAAAGTGGTAGTGGTGTCGATATGGAAATGGAATATTTAAATTCCATCGCGTCGTGAGTATAATACCTACTACCTACCAACCTACTAACTTTATTTCTACGATTTCTACTATTTCAATTAGAATTTAGAACTATTTCCATAAGTAATTTTCGTAATAATAGTAACACAAATTTTAATTACAATGGTGGATCAATTTGACTCTTTAAAAGTGCGACGTATTAACTCAAAATTATGATTGAATTTCCTATTTCGTAGTTTGGTATACTGACGGGCATTTAATATTTTATTATTTATGGTAAGTTTTGCTATAGTTTTTCTTTGTACAATAAATAATAAATTTTATTTTTACTATAATCAATTACAATCATAAACAATGAATGAATCTAACCTAAGAAATTGGAATAGCCCGTAGCGATGAATGTAGAATTAGAATGCACTTGCTACGGCTTTCTCCCAACCATGCTTCGGTCATTAAAATCTAACGCGAAATATAGTGTCACACTCATGTGATGTATGTAAGAAGGGTTGCCTATCCCAAGCTGTTGATTAAAGTGCTTGGCGGGAGAAATAATTTTGAACTATGAAAGCGCACAGGCAACTGCTTGGATATCGACTGTTCTAAGAGAAGAATGTGAAGATGTTGCAGTTGCACTAACTACAAATATAATAAATAAATAAATACTTGATTACATTCATAACTGTATTTATTATTAACAAAACACAAAAAGAGATGTATTACAAAAAAGAAATTTGTTAAAATACTCCAGTCTTAGAACAATATAGAAACCTTCGGTTTCTTACACAACTACAATTCTGTGTCTGCATTGATAGATATTTTATATGTTACTGTTGATTATGATATTATGAATTAAATTTTAGGTAAACTGTGTGTAAGGCTTGAGTTTCTGATGGCTAATTCTATAAAAGTTGTACTTGATAATTTTAATCAAATTATTTACGCTGGTCAAACTTTAAATGGTAAAGTAGAATGCACATTTTCAACAGCACAAAGATTAACAGGTAAGGTAAATATAAACTTGAATAGACTAAAATATAAGAATTTTAACCAGTCATTCTGTGAATCTAATGGAATATATAATGTTGCAGTTATACGACTACAGATTATAGGGTATGCTAAAACAGAGTGGACTATGAAATTTGGAATGATTAAGAAAATATATTCATCTATAGAAAGTCAGTTGAAATATAGATGCAATCTGATTGAAGGTGAAGGTAATGTTAACAAGACCAATATGAATGATTTTCTTTTTTTAATTTATTATATATTATATTAATTCAATTAAGTCAATTTACGTATAAGAAAGAAAAGTACATATATACAGACTTATGATTGACTAAACTCATTAATGTATTGAAAATGATTCTTATAAGTAAAACATAACAACAGAAGACTTGATTTATACTGATCATGAAACTATAGTTAAGCCAGTTAAATTAATAACATAAACTAACAGTTTTTTTGTAAAATATGTATAGTCAGATAAATACAATACTATAAAGTTGTTTCAATTATAGAAAGTGGTAGAATTATGCACATTCCAGTTGGTACTTACACCTATCCATTTTCATATGAATTACCATCAACTTTGCCATCATCATATGAAGGAAAATATGGAAGAATATATTACAGAATCAAAGTTACACTTCAACCATCTGAAAATGAAAATTACCTAGAAGTTCCTTTTTATGTTGTTTCTCATTTGAATTTAAATCATTTTCCAAAATTAAAAGTAGGTTCAATTAAAAAAAAATAAATATGTAAATATCAAAGATTTATTTTTTACTTTTTAGAAACCATATGTGTATAAAGCAAAAGGTGATATAAAATTCTGTGGTTACAATAGAGGTCCTATGGCACTGTTTATTTCATTACCCATGACTGGTTATGCAGTTGGGCAGAACATTTATGTTGATGCTGGTATACAGAATTTATCTACTATTAATGTGGAACGTGTGGAATTTAAATTAATCAGAGTAAGTCTATGTAATAGAAAAGTAAATAGAATAAGATAACATCCATCATTCTTCATAATAAGAAAATGATTTTACTTACATGTTGTATCAATGCTTATTGCTTTGTAGACTTATAGTACACTGGTAAATATAATCATTTCAGATAATCAAGTATACAGGGGATAAACCATCTATGGGTAAACGACATTCACAAGATGTCATCGCATCTTATACAGAAGGTACCATAGCAGCACATGCTGAAAAATTGTGGACTGCTGTTTTAGATTTTCCATCTGATTGTGTGCTAAATTTCAGATCATCTAGACTCATGCATGTTACATACCAGTTAAAGGTACTGTTTTTAGAAATAAAGCCTCCTTTATCAAAATCTTTATTGAAAGTAAAAATTTTGTTTGTTGTATTAAATTGTTTCTAAAGTGACATTATTTATTTAATTAATTAATGTTTGTAGGTACAAGTGGTTCTACCATTTCCACATTCGAATCTCAATATTAACTGTCCAATTATGCTTGGTACAGTACCATTAAGAGGAGTTGGTACAAATCCCTCAGAAGAACCAGCAGTACTAGATTTTACAACTTCAGAAACTGATGGTATTCTTCCATTAGATAATCCTTCCTTATCTGAAGAAAGAGTTTTTATTTCTAATACAAATTTCTCAGAAGAACCAGTTGTAGTAAATTGTCCAGCTCCAGAAACTAATAATATTTCACCATTAGACAATACTTCTTTGTCTGAAGAAAGAGTATTTATTTCCAGTCACTTATCACTTCCACATGCTCATGTACATGTGGATTGTTCAGGTAAATCTTATTACAGAATGAAATTAAGTAGGTAATCTAAAACAAATAAGCCAATAATGGACAAAACATCTATAAATTCATTTTTGCAATAAAAATCATATTCAAAGTGATTTTATTGATGATCTGTTATTTATGTTTTATCATAAAATACTTAGGGAAGTGTTCCTGTTTTAAAAAGAATGATTATTTTACAGATCCTCCATCATATGAAGAAGTTATGAGGCTAACAAGAAATAGTAATCCTAGAGTTTTGTGATAAGAATTTGCTTATGTATAGAGAAATTCAATTTTGTTATTATTAAATATTGTGTTAATGTTTATTACTTATTACATAATTATGTTAAATTTTTTAAGTATTTGATAAACGTATTTTAAGACATTGACTGTATTTTTGGTGAACATTTTCTATGTGTATAAAATTACCAATCCTTGAAGATTTTATACCTACCTTATGCTATGATCTAGGATAAAACTCATTCTGGATTTGCCCCTGAAGTTTTTTATTTAATATTAGTAATATACATGCAGAACAATGAATATTTCTATTTAACTTAATATAAAGTTAAAATTGACTATACAAAGTGGAGAAACGCTGGTAGTATACATGTCTAGATCCCAGTATCATAGTATCTTCTATAATGACAGTTTCATCTCTACTAAATAAAAGCTGTTACACTTGTCTAATAAAATTTCTTACTGTAGGTACTTAGTACAAAAGGTATATTTTTACAAAAATCTTAATTTAAAATTGAACTGCAAACTTACTGTGATTTAAATCTTAAAAACTTATTTCAAAAATTGCAAACTTTTGTACCTTAGATGCAGGAGTAAACACCGTCTTTTTTTATAACTTCACAGTTGGACATCTTTTGGAAGGTGAAGTTTCGGAATTGCTTATGTGATGCATTTGAAAAATCTAAGTAAAAGTAGATGATGGTTGCACAAAAACGAAATATTAGATTGCAACTCTGTAAACTCCGGTGTTTGGAAAAACCGAAGCTGCTTTAACAACGTGCAGCTAGTAAACAACAAAAAAAAAGGTTTTTTTGATAATCATTGTTTCATTGCTATGCACTGAATTTTGCCACTTTGCTCTAATTCAAATCATTATAACTGCAGTTGATGATCATGATGTTGCATTTCTTGTAATCTTCAAAATCTTGATGATGAAACTTGAATTAGTGATATCCTATATACATAATATGTATGACAAACAGCTTACAAATACATTTCTATTTTTCTGTTATTTTTGCTATTTACAGTGAAGTATGGCAACGCCGACACAACCAAATAAATGAAAAAAGAAAACCTGGGCTTTTATTGAAACTGGTTCTTAACTCTTAAGTAAGACAAAGAAACCACGGGAATTCCCTTCAAAGTATTTTGATAAATGATCAAGTCAAAGGTCCTCTTATCTACAATACGACGCTTAAGTAAAATATTTATTATTCATCAACTCGTTGCAAAACGTATTCAAGTTTGAATAAAATAATTTCTTTTAGAAATTCATTAATATGACATCTTTCGCTTTTATCGTTTTATGTTTTGTTCAGGTTTATGTCTTGCAACCAACAAGTGGATCATGTCAAGTTCCTTGCACTCCAAGCAATACACCAGCTCATATTTTTGGTAAGTTTTATATAAGTAATGGAAATACATATCTCCACCTACAAATAACATTTTTAGATTACTACTGGAGGGATTATGTTGGTATAATACCAGAAGATGCAATTCCTGGAGGTAAAGATAAAGCTGGAGTTACCACCTATATAGGACAGGTTTATATAAAAGATCGCGAACTTTTACCGGCTACGATTTATCCAGGTTGCAAAACTGCTCGTGCATCTGCATACAATAAAGAACTACAGACAGAAAAGAATGTAAAGGTAATTCATCATCATTTTTCTTAGTTACTTTTTCGAAAATGGTACGGTGTTTATATTATGCTTATAAAAACAACAGATATGACGATTTTTAAATGACGTTTATCAAAGTGGTAGTGATTGATAACCTATAGTACCTTCATTGTCTGTTTTCATTTAATTATCCATTTTTCTTTTTCTAAATACTAACCAAGCAATTTTCTGGTGCTAAAGTTCTATCACTATCCCTCGAAAGTTTTAATTTTCTTCTATAAATTCGTTTGTGGTTTCTGTTCTAGATCTTATGTGGCAGACACTTGGAGAAATACAAATGGAAAACTACAAAAAATGAAGAAACCCACCTATTAACCGACTGCCATTTAGTTGTAGGCGGTCATGAAGTAGGACACAATTTAAATTTTGGAAGAGTAAATCACGATGGGCAAGTTGTAGTTGGAAAAGTATTTAGCAACCCATTATCTAATAGAGGTCTATGGATTCCTTACAATGGACAAGAAACTCATTTTCTATCATATGAAATATTAACATATGGCTGTTAGATAGAATGTTGAACATTTTACAATAAATAAAACGTATAATAATTGTATGTGTAAATTTTAGTATTTTGTACCTATATTATTGGCTCATTTTAAAAGAAATGTATGAAGTGCTGCAAAAAAAGTTTCATTAAAGTAGCCCAAGGAAAGAATTACGCATATCTGAAGTAAGCTGAAAAAAGAAACTGACATCTTTGTCTGACACATGTACGTAAATAGCGACTTCTTCAATACAGGACATGCCTTTATGAATGTCTTTGCTTGTCATGGCACGCTTTAATGAAACTGTTCTTGGATCATTTAAATAGTAAAACGGAGGCAATAAAAAATCTAGGTTATTGCACTTCAAACCGAATCTACAGAAAGTGCAGCTACGAAAAAACAAATCTTCAACACGAAACAGAAAAAGTAAAAAAATTCCAGAACTATTTCTGTGTTCTTGAGTGAGATATTAGGGCTTTTGGATGCACCAAATAGGGACGACTAAGAGGAATTTTGAAAAAAATGAAGAAGCCAAAACGTCATGAACAACGTTTACGTGAAGACCTTGATCTTGTACGAATAGACAAAAAGCAATCAAGAAGCTTCAAATAACAAAAAAGCAGCTTTCTAGGCTACAAATTTTCTTCAAGCTTGTTCAAAGTCTGCGTAAAATATAATGAGATTTGCATCAAATGTGGGAATGCAATAATTTTAGTGGAAACCAGAAAAAACTCCAATTTTGATTTTGAAGAGCATACTACATTTATCCAAAAGAAGAAATTCTAGAACTGACAGAACTAATAATAGCTGCGTCCACGAACAGTAATCATGATATCGCGCTGCTGTCAGTAAAGAAACATTTGCTGACGTTCGTCTATGACGTTTATGAATCTACTTGCTGACAGCTTGTGGACATAGCATTGATTTGAAGTACTTATTTTAGTCTGAGAATTAGGAAAATAAAGAATAAGATCAAGGTAGTCAATACATGTAGGTGTTTGAGTTTGTTGTTTTTTAAGACATTGACTGCTGTGGCCAGTAGTCTAGCGAGCTCTATAGCAACCTCTAAAATTCCCCGCATCATCTCACTTACATTTGAAGTTTGCCTAGTTGAGTGTTCCAACTTCTAGTAGAGATGTTTAAAGTGTCAGGTCTACGATTCTAATATTTCCTTATCCGAGAAAAAGGCATGTCTTGAAATTCTACTGCTTTTGGAAACGGGAGAAATTTTGTAAACCGTCTTTTATAATATGGTAACGTTATCTCTGTTGTAATAACCAATCAGACGACTGCTTACTATGCGATGACATTACCGTATATTTAACATAATTATACGTTAAGCAAAAATTTTCTGTTGTCTGCAATTTTTGAGTTACGAAGTTGATATAAATTCCTACAATACTAAAGACGACTGATATGCATGTATTAAGAGACTTTGAAATAGTCGACAAACTTGTTTACTGTAAGTCGAGCAAGAAGAAAAAACTTAGATCCTCCAGAAAGCAGAGAACAGTAAGAAGGATTAATGCTTTTAGAAAGCGGTATAGACAGCACGAAATATTTTTATCGAAAATCGTCAGATGATATCGGTTTTAGAACGAATCATTTCTATCACTAGATGGCTAAGTGTACGCAGATCATCAACTAGATTGATGAATGAGTTTTAGAAGCAAGACACTACTTTCTACAATACTCTAAAAACATTAAGCAAAGATTTCTTCAATGTTGGCTCGTTCTCCACGGTTGGAATGCTGCATCTTTGATAAATTGCTTTTGTAAAGCTCGTACATTAGACAAAGTCTTTTTTTTTTGACTCACGAACACTACCAGTTACGTCAATCCCCAACGACTTAATCTTCAATGTAAAAGAAGTATTATAGCATAATACTAATAACTATCCCAGATACATATTTGAATGTTATAAGTATCAATAAACATTTATAATTCCCGAATATTGACATATTTCATATAGTATTGGTATCTGACCAACTCTTAGCAAAATACAGTTTGTGAATTCTCTAATTATAGTAATATACAGTCGCGGAAAAAAGTGTTCATACAGTGTAGCAAATATAATAATATTTGCTATTTTTTGATATGTGAATAAAATAGTGAAAGAGTAATAACATTTATGGATCACCTATTAAAGTAACTGTCAAAAAGTATACAATTTATTGTACAACACAAACTGAAAACCTAAAAGATTAGCAAATCTGAGTAGCTGCACAAATACGACGCGGAAAAAAGTATTCAGACACTGACTTTCCGCACAAAAAAAGCAGATAGCCTGCACACCCTTAATTTAATTTAGCGAAACATCTTTATTTAACGACATTTTTAGAAAACTGTGCTATTTTAGATTTCTAATTTGTAAAGCAATTTTTATATCTGCATGTACGTAGTGCTAGTAGGCAAGCCACTCGCGCGGATCGTCCGATGAGTGCGTGTGGCGCGCCTTTTCAATAAGCATACATGCGTATCAGATATTTATGATTTATAATTTTGGCAGATCTATTTTAAACAGCCTCTTATATTGGTTCGTCTGTAACTAATAAGACAGTTAATTCCAACTAGCTATCTTTGTCTTAACCTAAATTCGAAGTGCAGTGGTATTTTTAAGATTCTTTAAAAATCATGTAGTTTCTTGTTGGACTTTTTACGAACATCTTTTATAACGATAAAATTTATACATCAACGTCATTTTCTATTTTTATAACATTTAAAAGCCAAAACTCGAGTTTTACTCGCATGTCTTAAAGGTACGCGCGTTTATAATATTACAATACTTGTCTTCCATAGAGTGTTACCTCTTCGTAAAACCATTGGTAAAACCATGAAATCATGTAAAACGATTGTTATTGACTAATGATTTATATTCGCAAAACGGCGTCTGCGCTACTTAATTGTTTTGGGAAACTATTAAGGTAAACACAGCAGCTTTTGAGCTTTACATTAGCAATATCTAACCACGTTTTTTAAATTTAATAACAGTTATTGAATGAACGTGGGGTCCTAAATGTAGTTATTATGGTAGGAAAAAAAAATAAATATTAAAAGACTAACATATTTATTTATCAGAGTTCATTCAAAATTGTTATTAGGTTATTTAAATATTTCTAAGGTTAAAACATAATCTCACCGAAACTAAATCAAAGGTCAGAGTAATATTAATATTAGAGCTACATACAAATTACAGTCATGCAACTGAACTTAACGTATTATATCAAAGTAGGATTTATTGTCGTTCTCTGCTTTTCGGATCAAAATCTTACTATGTAATCTCTGATTTACTGCTAGTTGTTCAAGAGAGGGACATTTTAAAATCAACACATTGTATTTCTGAATTAAAGCTGTCATCAAATATTTATTATTTGTTTGAATTCTAGATCACTTAAACGGGATGTGCTTCTACCTTCATAATCTATTCTAAGTAAATGGAAAATCCTGTGAAAATATTATTGGATAGCGGCGCAAATGCATTTTGTGCTGGTCAAACCATATCTGGAAAAGTGAAATGTACTTTTGCAAATGATGAAATAATTCGAGGTATGATTAAACTTTTTCATTATGTTGCAATTAATCATTCAATAATTGTTGACTTTCATTTCGTAAAAAGTTATCTTAATTTTAATCAGTCTGTTCATAACTACATCAATAAAGCTAACAACACAAAATCTAAAAATCTGTACAACGATATATCACCCACCGCTTAAAGATTTGAAATTAAATCTATTAAAAATGTTGTGAACTTATCAAGTAAATAATTGAATATAGTGCGAGTTAACTGTATGATCACCTCGAGAACCGTATAAGAAATGAAAGAACATTTTAGACTTCTGCAAGTGTTGTGGATTTCCAGAACCATCATCAAGTTTATTTCTTCTTACGAACCCTAAATTGAATTTAGTCATAGTTTGATAAAAAAAATGTTATACTTTACGTAACTCACCTAAACTCAGTCTCTTTAACCAAGAGCATCCGCCGAAGGTTTTCTTCTAAAGTTTTTGGAAAGTCATTTCGTATTAATAACGAACATTGGAATACACAACTAATCCCCAATTCAGACAATTTTAGATCTCTTAAGTTTTGAGATTTCTAGGTAAAGGACAAATTTGAATAATTCTGTAGCAAATCTTTGAGCGGTAATATTTTTATGAGTTCTCTATCTCTTTGTGAAAATTCTTAATACGTACTAAATGTTGCAGCAATAAAGGTAAGCTACATAGGTTCTGCTAAAACGAAGTGGTTAGCAAATGTGGGAAAAGCACAAAGACCATTCTGGGCTGAAGAAATTTATTTTGATGAAGAACATATTTTAGTGCAAGGTAACTATAATAATTAATTAGTTCATAATATTTTTAAATCAATCTTTTTCTTATATAGCCCTACTTTCCTATTGTTATTATTTTCCATAGTTTTATATAGGATGTCTAGAAAACTGATATCGGTAAACATTGAAGTACAGCAAAATCTTCTCTCCAAAAAAGCATGTAGTTATCAAGATGCAGGCAGTTTAAGTTTGACTGTCTTCCCAAACTGCTGTGCTGTATCTAATGAAGTTACCAGTTATTATGGTTTGTAAAATACTTACTATATGTAGTAATTATATTCAGCAGCATCTTGAAAATAATATGTAGTTTCCTCTGTCCACACCAGCCTGCCACTGATTTTAAAGCAGAAAATCTTTACACACTTACTCCGTCTGGCTCATTCTCCTTTTTAGTGCCGTCTAGATCTCTTCACGTTGCGTTATTTACAATTAAAATGTTCAGAAAGCCACATAGTAGTAAAGAAAATAAATTGAATAAGAAGCTAAAACTTTTGGAAAAGCGGCTTGATGTTTTCAATCAATAAAGGTTTCGTAAAAAACGGAGTATTTTAAGCGATTCCAGTGACAAAGACGTTTGATAGTGAATCGGAGTCAATTCTTGATGTTTCCAAAGGTATCTAGATTTTCACTTTTGTGGGTGATATCTAGCAATATTATTTAAGACAGTGATATTTTTGAGACTCTTTGGGATTTTTTCCTTTATATTTTGAACCTGCCTGCAATAACAGGGATCAACATTGATTCAAAATAGCAGCTATTGTACACAAGTGTTCATTACAACTGTTAGTGACAGATGCTTTCTATACCCAGCTTTTATATTTTTGAGAGTGTGTACTGTGATTACTCTTTTGTTTTGTTTCTAGCTGTTTCGGTTATCGAATAGCATAAAGAAACCTTATCATCAAAGCTTTAGCTTCACGCAGATGTCTGAGATCTGTTGGGTATTGATCCCATTCCAGAATATACTAAGAGGCCTCCTCTTCAGAACGAGTAGCCTTACGCTGGGAAAATGTTATTAAACTGGGTTTCTCTGAGGAGGACCGTATTAGACTGCTTAAGAAATATTCGCCATCCGGGAATCGTTTTCTTTTGGGGATTTTCAAATCTGGAGATTGCAACTGTCATATCTGAGTCAGTCACAAAGTGGTATGACCGCTTGCCCTAATTTTAAGAATTGCAATGCTATCTTCTCAATGTTGAAAGAAAAGGGGGGGTAATCGTGTGTATCTGGAGCTGTTGTAAAACACATGTAGACTATTGTCTGACTTACATCATGCTTCTTCGTGTTCTAGAAGGGAATTGGCCTGTCTGAATCTCAATAAAGATATCAAGGAATGGTGACCTTGGCGAACGACTCAAGACGAGAAAGATTTTGGAGATATCTGAACAAGAGCTGAAAGCTTCTTCAACTAGAAGCAAAGTGGTTAGAAAGCTCTTGACAGTAAAATTAAACTACAGGAGTCCACTTCGAATACGTTATTAGAGAGCTCCTCAAAGCAGACGCAGACCAGTGCAGTCTTGAGCTCCCCATTATCTTTCTCATCACCAACCTTAGGGGGCAGGCGAGAAATCTTTGGTACCTCCCAGGGAGGGAAATCGACAAAGGAGGGCGGAAAGATTTTAAATAGTACTGTAATTCTGCCTGGTGGTAGGTTAAAACACTTTTCGGATGTTTGTCGTAATTTTACGTCAGACAGGGTTGTATTAGGTTGGTTAGAGGGTGTTGTTATACCCTTTACAAGAACTCTCAGACAGAAGATTTTCCCTAGAACCATCAATTGGTCTAGTAAGGAATTAGAGCTTTTAAAAGCCTGAACTTCTAAATTATTAGAAATGGGAGCCATTAGTAAAGTGAGCCTTTGTACTGACCAATATATTTCCCATATATTTAGTTTCTGAACAGGATGGTTCTCATAGAATGATTCTAAACCTGAGATATCTTAACAATTTCGTACATTCCAAACATTTTAAAATTGAAGATTACAAAACAGTTTCTAGGTTGATAAGAAGGAATTGTTTTATGGCATTTTTAGATCTCAAATACGCCTACCTGTTAATATCGATTACTATATCATAGAAGATTCTTGATATCTTGTGTAAAGAGAGCCCTTAATCAGTATGATTGTTTACCATTTCGTTTGAGTTGCGCCCCATTTATTTTTACCAAATTTCTTACTTACCGAGGAATGGTTATGCTTCCGTTTTATATTTGAATGATATGTTATTGTTTGGTAACTCTTATAAAGAATGTGAAGACAATGTTCAGGTTACAGTGTCTGTTTTGGGGGAATTAGGTGTTTTAGCAGAACAGCCTCTTTTCCAAACAAAAGTCCAATATCTCGGTTTTATGTATAATTTCTTAATATGACTATTTTTCTTTCCGATACAAAACGGATGAATATAATTCTATTAAATAATACTCTAGGTTTTTAGTGAGTAAAAATTGCTCCATTAACGACTTTGCGTGTTTGATTAGAAAGTTAATTGCTGTTTGTCAAGCGGTTTATTACGCTTGATTATATATATACAAAATTATTTGAACGATTTAAATATATTACATTAAAGAAGTCGAATGGTAACTTTGATTCACTCGTTTGTATACCAGAGTCATTGTCGAACGAATTGAACTGTACTTGTAGTTCCATTAAGCAGGATAGTTATGCTTTGGAAATTTCTACAGATGCTTCGACATCTAGTTGGGGTATCTGCTACGGGAAGATTATGTCTGATAGTTTGTGGACGGAATCCGAGAAGGGACATCACAGTAATTTCTTAGAACTCATGGTTGCGTTTTTGTTGGTTAAAATGTTTTACCAATGATTTGTCAAACTGCAATATTTTGCATCGTATTGATAGTACAACAGCCATTTCCTACGTTAATAGAATGGGGCGTATTAGATTTTGGGAACTTAATAGTTTGACTAGGCAGATTTGGTAATGATGTCAGTTTAGCTAGGAAGATACGTATTTTTGCTTTTTACATTAGCTCTTTGGATTGATTTATTTGCTACCTAAATTAATACTCAGTGCAAGACTTTTGTAACATGATTGCTTTACACTTAATTGAAAACATTTTTTCTTTTATGCGTTTCTCCCCTTCGCACTCGTTTTAAAAGTATTACGAAAGATTAGGAAGTTTGGTGCTAAAGGGATAGTTGTTGTTCCTCATTGGTCCTCACAGCCATGGCATCGATGTTTTCTTCATTGTTGGTCGGGGCACCGTTACATTTTAAACCTGGTATTGACATGCTTTTTATCCTGATAGGAAACCACATCAATTATTGAATTAAAATTGAAATAAAAATTTCAATGAAAATTAAGACCTCTAGCACGAACAGGTTACAACCTTTACTATCTTTGCCCTTGTATGATGAGCAACCGAGTACATGTGTAACTAAAACCATTTTTATCTATCTGAAGAAAACGAAAAATCTTCGTAATCTTGGGAATTGCGGCAGACTTCTGTTAGCATTTAGAAAACCGTATCGTAATGCTAATGCTGATTAATTTTAATTTTCAAGACAAGTCAATTTCTGTTGCATTTTAGAAAGCAGATAGACGTCATATTCATACGACTAATTAGAAATGTTTGGACGCCCATGACGAATTAGAATATTAACGTTGTTTCTCTTAAATATGACGTCTATATGACGTTATGTGTTGGTTAACAAAAATCTCAATTTCTAGTATAACGTCAGAAAAACGTCTAATTTTCCATAAGCAATGTCTTTTACACGTTCTTATTATCAAACGTTAATTAAGCGTCACTCTGTTTGTTGGGTTGTTTCTGATTAAAGGTTAATTATATTTTATAGTATTAATTAATATATTTCTTAGGCAACGAAGAAAATCAATTTCGTCTTACGGCGGGTACATATACTTATCCATTTTCCTACAGACTACCACAAGAGATTCCAACATCATTTTCAGATCGTTGCGGAAGTGTTCAATACAAAATCATAGTAGTAGTTGATCGACCATGGATGTCGAATTATCAAGACGAACATCTTTTATTCGTCATTTCACCTTTGGATCTAAATCTTTTACCAGTGCGAGTACGTAATTATTATACAAGTTATAAACATGTGATTCTGTACATGTACTATCTACAGAAGTTTCAAAATCTTACCTGTAGCAGCTCAATTAAACTCAGTTGAACAGTGTTAAGTCAGATTATATCTACTTATAACAAATCTTTATTACAATTGTACTCTATTAGTGTGAATTTTTTTCCACAGGACCCATTTTCAAAATCAGTTGAAGAAACACTTAGATGGTGCTGTTATAATGCTGGCGAAATTACCTTTACAGTTTCATTGCCTGTTACTGGATACGCTGCTGACCAACAGATAAATATTGGTTCTTACGTACAAAATATGTCCAACGTTAATATTGCAGCTGTACAATATGAAATTATAAGGGTAAATTTTCCAAATCGTTTTAAAAAAGTAGTTGTACAGTGTCTCCTTCTGCTATTATTTTAGACAAATGAATATTCTGCAGATAATCCATGGAAGAACAAACGGTACTTCAAATACACACTTGCAAATTGTACCACAGGCTCTATAGAAGCACACGTAGAAAAATCATGGACTTCATCTATGAAAATTCCTGTAAAAAATATACTCAATTTATTATCGTGTAACATAATGAATGCTTCGCACCATTTAGAGGTATTTCTTTAAAGTCATATTTATCATTTTCACATACAATTCTGTTTTTAGGCCAAAGTTATACTACCTTTCCCTTATCCGTATTTAAAAATTACTTGCCCAATTACTCTTGGTACAATACCATTAACAGGAATTGAGACAAGTCTGCCTGGCCCCCCTACGCATTCAAACTCGTCTGCAGTATCTACATCCAGAAATCTTGACATTTTAGAAGGAAGTACGCTTGCTGGAAGTCCATTGCAATCATATGGAGAATCTATACGTAATTTTACAATTTATTAATAAATTTTAAATAGCAATGACATTCAAAAATTCTAGCTCATTCATCAGAGATGAAAATGAACAGAATATAAGATAAGTATAGAATAAGACCTAAGCTGGAAGAGACGTGACGCGCGATCTAAAAGGTATAATGTGTTATAATAATATTATTTGTGTTTTCTTTGCAGTTAACATATTTAAATAAATTTTGTACAGATAGTAATAATAATAATCACTAGCTACTCTTTCAAACAAGAAAATTGTTGGACATTCTTCTCCAAGGACTGTTTGTACCTGAATGCAAGTATGGAAAAATAATAGCAAGTCTAGTGATTTTTCGTGGTTGTGCTGCGTTTCATCTACCATGTTATTATTAATATATATTTTGTTGTACTTTTTCACTTAATTATGGGACCATACGTGTGTGTTTGTTATTAAGTTTACTAAGATTTTGTAATAAATATAGTTCGAAGTAAAATAAACCATTTTAAACAGACAAACAGCTAACTAAATAACAAATAACTAAAGCGCCTGGTGTCTCAAATGTCGGCGTCATCATACTTTCCCTGCAAAAGTATTGATCTTCAATAATCCGACTATAAGTTCGTGACTACTAGGCCGAGTTTAATTCGATTGTTTCAAATTGCAGGTAATTGAGTATATAACAAAGCACTTTACTTTATTACATCTGTAGTTTTAGGAAAAGGTGCTAAACAGCACAAAGAAATCTCTTAAAGTACTTGCCACTCACAGCAGTTTGAGGTCAAACTTCTGAAAATTAAAGTAAGGAATTAAAATTTGATGATGGAGACTATTCGTCATATCGAACAGTATATTAAAAGACTTATTGTCTTAGAAGCTTACATCATGGTTTTTATTGCTGCAAGAAGTGCTAAAGACATCAATTTCAAGAATTAAATGGCATAATAATCATTTATTGAATAATTTAATTTTATTATATCTTTTTCTGTTCTGATTAGAAAAACACGAATACAAATTCTTATTGACGTGTCTTTGTTTTTAATCTTAAGTGAATAATTTACGCCTTATGTCGTTTAACCGAAGAAATCCTCAAATAAATAAGTATAGTTGGACATTTCTTGTTTCTTGTTTATGTTATGTTTTTGTTTTATTAAATGTTGCCCGACAAAAAGTTTTATTTTCAAAGACGCCTTGTTTTTATGCGGTAGTATCATAATTAACCAATCAATTTTAGTATTAGCCTTCTGAAACGATCATTTAACTTAGTTAAGTTTTTAGCATTTAAAGTATCTCTGTTAAATAAAGTACGAAATAACTTTATTTCGAAGTATTACTACATATATCAGAAACTGAAATGCTTAATTGAAGAGAGAAACATGGAAGTTACGAATATACGAAGTTTAATAATAAAATTTAGAATAAGCATGACACGTAGCCATAAACGTAATATCGAATATCTGGGTGTGGTAGGATCATACAAACGGTAATGTAACTAATTGTGAGTCACGGAGACACAACTACTGAACTACGAATTTTTGCAGGTTGGTTTGTTTTTGTGGATGTTTGAGTGATGTAGTACAGAGTACAGCAGCCTGTGGTGACACCTGCAGCTTTTTTCATGTAGTAGGCATACGAACAGTGTCTAAAGACGTGTTTAATAATTACAGAAGTTTCAAGTAACCAGAATTCATAACAGATTTTTAATCGAAGTTGAGGTAGTCAAGGTTAGTAGATATAAATCGATGTGTACGGTTTCTACGGTTACGCAATCTTCGGTTGACGGGGTTTTCAACGTAAACACACTACAGTGGACCTAGTGTAAGCTTGCGGGTCACCCTGCGCAGAAGAGGAACACAGATAGGAGATGAACGAGAGAGACACCGCATACGCGTCAGAGCATTTGTACATTAAGTGACAAAAGTTGCATCTAAAATATAAACAGGATGAAATCGTAGTTTAAAATAAAATTTAACTCTAGAGCTCGTAGTGACCTTTTGTACGAAAAACCGTAATGGATTTTGGGAAATTTTATTAATACAAACTTTTGGATGATTAGTATATATTTGCATATCAAAAAATATTTATGTAATTTAAAAATATAGTACGAATTAAATTTTAAAATATTTAAATAAATAAAATAAAAATTAAATATATAAATTAAATAAATAGTATTAAATAGTTCCAACATTAATTTTAAAAACAACACAATTACTCTAACGTACCGCAATAATTAAATAACTCAAATAACACTCTTGCCATAGAAATTCTCTGTAGCTTATGAAAAGTTGTTGACCAGATGTCTTGTAATTCGGGAAAAAACCATAAATGTACATTTCCTTTCCTTTCAAACATTTTTAAAAAGACGATTAACATTTGTGCAAAGATTTATAATACCCTTTTTGTCATTCAAGTTGTAAAATTTACCTAAACCTTTTTATAAAATAGAAATCCTAACTAAACACATTTTTAAAATCTTTCAAATAGAAAATGATTTGAAATTGCTATTGAAAAACTGAAAAAATATTTAATAATTAAAATTAATTTTTGTGTTAATTATAATAAACAATAAGAAATAATAATAAACAATAATAGATGAAATAATTCAACAGCTCGAGAAAAACAGAGAAAATTTCGGTACTTACAGTTGGTCTAAATGCTCTATGCCAGATAAATTTTCGTCTGAATCTGAATTTTCACTTTCCCACTCAGTTTCTGAATCACTATCTTCGCCCAAATTTATAATTAAACTATCAGCTACTAAATCTAATGCAGGTTCTTTTTTCATGTATTCCAATTCGTAATTTCTACTGTGTTCACACCTCGATTTTCATTCATCGGCAGAAAATTGTTCAAAAAATTCGCGACAAAATTTCTCAACCTCCATGAAATTAAGATTGACATTTCGTTCTCTTACATACTGTTTTAACGACGCCCATACAAGCTTTATCAGGTTCAAATCCGGGTGATAAGGTGGTAATCTTAAAACATTTTGTAACGAGGCTTATACATTTGAATCAAGTTGTATAATTCCATATTGTCACTAAAAGATATATTTTTAATTCTTAGCCAGCTTCTCATATCTTCTTTTCTGCTTGCACTTGTCGGGCATTTTTCCGCCACTACATTATGATATGGGGCATTGTCAATCACTAAGACGCTTCGAGGTGGTAAATTTGGTATAAGTTTCTCCCGAAGCCATTTTTTATAATTTGAAAAATGCATTTTGTGGTGATAATTGCCCGTGGTACTTGAAGATTTGAACATCAATTCTGCTCTTTTAATAAATCCATTTTCGCTGCCGGCATGCACAATTATTAGCCTTTGACATTTCGAAATGGGTTTTCTCAATCCTGCATTGCTATCATCACTCCATGCCTGGTTATATGTGAGATGAATGTATGTACGTTTCATCCATATATACGATTGGGCATCCTTCTTCTCTCTATCTCTTCATATTCCTTAAAAAATTCAGTCTTTGATGTCGAATTTCGTGTTTTTCCATTAGGATTTTTTCTATTTGTCTTGGTTTTTCGCCAGCGAAATCCTATATTGTGAATTTCTTTGCGTAAACTGTCTTCACTCCCCGTGTAATCCACTGCTTCCTGAAACTGTTTCAAAATGTTGCGAACCGTAGGAACTTTTTTTTCTGTAACGTATAAATTAGTAATTAATCTTCTCAAAATATCTCGGTAAGCAACATCAAGGTTTGTTTTAGTATGGACCTTCTTTCTTTTCTTAGTTGGTGTTGTAAACATAGAACCCTCGCCCTTGGAAAATTTGGCTGCTTCTTGTTGTATCGATTTTACTAATCGTAAGGAAATACCCGTAGCCCGAGCAACACGTTTTTGAACTTTTTGTAATGCTATAATAGGTGCACCAGCTTCGGCTTCTTCCTTCTTGAACTTTAAAACCGCACTTATGATTTCACGACACTGACCACTCAAAATTTTATTCTAAACTTTCGATTTAAATTAAATTAATTAATAATTAATTAAATGAAAATATCGAAATATGTAATTTATAAAGATACAATACTAATAAGACGAGAAACTTCAACGCTGAATCCCGAATTTTAAATAGAATTTATAAATTAATTCGATAGATAATCAATACTATAATAAATATAATAACAAACCAATAATATTAAAAATATAACTAATAATAGAAATAATAGCAATTACCAGAGATAAAATCGAAATGAATAGTAAACTTACTGTGAGGTATAGAAAAAAATTGTAGTGAATTTTTTTTCGAATGTACACAAGTTACTGCCTGGAAAGTCGGCTTAAAAGTGAACTCTCCCCACCCTTCTGAAGGATTTGCCAGTGCGCATCGGAGGTTCACCCGCAAGCTTACGCTAGGTCCACTGTACTCTTAAGTAGGCACCTATGTTTTGTTTAACCAAAAAGTAAGTGTTGTGTCCAACGTTAATAATTAATTGAGACCCACATAATGTAGATATGAAATAAACACATTTTTATTATATAGAAAAACACCGTTTATTGTCTCATCAAGTAATAATAATATTGAAAGGCAAAAGAACATTTAGAACATAAAGGAACACTTAGTATTGTAGAATATTACTCAGTATTGAAGGATGTGTCAGCGTATGTATTCACATTCTCTCGTATATTGCGTTCACACTATCTATTTTATATAACACATCGTTCAATAAGTCCCGAGACTAACCCAGAGATGGTGCTAGTAGTACCAAACTAGCCACGTTTCCCTAGAGTGCGAACCTTCACATGAAACGTGTAAAAATTTCACGTCGATTGGACCACAAACAGCAGAGTTATCGAGGTTAGAGTAAAGTCACTTTGTAATTTGTTTGAAAAATGGAACAAAGCGAGTTTCGCGTGTTGATAAAACATTGTTTTTTAATGGGTAAAAACACCGTAGAAGCCCAGCAATGGCTTGAGAAACGTTACCCGGACTCCTCTCCATCCAAATCAACGATTTGTCGTTGGTATGCTGAGTTTAAACGTGGTCGTATGGACACAAACGATGCGGAACGTTCGGGTAGGCCTTTGGAAGCCGTTACACCGGAAAATGTGAGTGAAGTATTCAAAATCGTAATGAAAAATCGCAAAGTAAAGGTCCGTGAGATTGCAGAAATGACACAGATATCATCTGGAAGCGTATTTACAACCCTTCATGAAAAATTGAGCATGAAAAAGGTTTTTTCCAAGTGGGTGCCGCGATTGCTTTCAATGGAACAAAAACAGCAACGAATCGACGATTCAGAGAGCTGTTTATCGCTATTTACTCGCAATAAAAAGGATTTCCTGCGTCGATACGTGACCATGGATGAAACATGGATACATCATTTCACTCCGGAGTCGAATCGGCAATCATCTGAGTGGCGCATGGCTGGCGAAAGCCGCCCAAAATCGTCCAAAAACGCAGCAATCTGCTGGCAAAGTCATGGCGTCTGTTTTTTGGGATACACATGGCGTCATTTTCATTGACTACCTGGAAAAAGGTAAATCGATCAACAGTGATTATTATATTGACTTGTTGGTACGTTTGAAGGAGGAGATCGCAGCAAAACGACCGCACATGAAGAAGAAAAAAATCCTTTTTCAGCAAGACAATGCACCATGCCACAAGTCCATGAAAACAATGGCAAAAATCTACGAGTTGGGCTTTGATTTGCTTCCCCACCCCCCGTATTCGCCAGATTTAGCCCCCAGCGACTACTGGCTCTTTGCTGATCTCAAAAAATTCTCCAGGGAAAAAAATTTGGCTCGAATGAGGAGGTCATCGCCGAAACTGAAGCCTATTTTGAAGCGAAGGATAAATCCTTCTATAAACATGGTATAGAAATGTTGGAAAGGCGTTGGAAAGATTGTATCACTCTAAAAGGAGATTATATTGATGAATAAAAATGATTTTTGAAAAAAATAATGTTGTTTTCGTTGTTAGTCTCGGGACTTATTGAACGATGTTTTACATCTATTCTACTATTGCAATAGCAGTAAGTGACCAAAAATATTTTTTTCATAAATAAAGAATTTAAACAAATACATATTATGGGTTCTCAGTTCTCGATACAGATTCATGAATATACTAAAAACAAATGAAGCACTTGTGGCTGTTGTTATACATAGCAACATACCGCATGCGATATAAAGAAGAAACGAAATCTTCAACAAAATGGGTGCGCGTTCAACTCTTCCCTGTAAATTAAAATGAACAAAGAAATCAAATACGTGTGCTGTTTAAATTTTGAAAAGAATTAATTAAATTAGCCATTACTTGCTTTGCTTAGGCAGTATTAGCTAATTATTATTATTATTATTAAAATTAGGACTGTAGTTTTGACAGTAAAATTAAGATAACGCAATCTTTATATGAGGTATTATTTAAAAGTAGTAAGTTTGACCTGAAGAATAGGAAGTTTCAGAAGAATCTTCAATATAGCTAGTCTACTTGAAAAGTTGTAAAAAACAGGAAAAATCTGATAGAAATATAGGTAGGTATAACAAAGACATAGTGTTCTTGAACGGAATAATTGTACAACGCCCTACCACATATTCTTCAGATTAAAATAGGACGATTTAATCAAACTTACCTGTATCCAAAAATGCTCTGTTAAGGCGCTATCAGACATCAAACACCTTAAAAATATTTCTATTTTTTTAAATAAAAGAGTGCTTTTAGCAATTTGAATTAAGTTTTGCTTCTGTAACTTTTGACTACGGCCGTGAACGTGTGATAAGAACTCGTGTGGTTGAAGAAGAAATTTTATAACGGGTTGCCAAAGATCCGATATTAAGCAGCAGACACTTAGGTTCTCAAGTAGGAGTATCTAAAAATGTCGTCCATAGAGTTATAAAAGAACAAATGCTTCATCCGTATTATATCCAAACAGTGCACGATCTTTTACTTCCCGATTCTGATCAACGAATGGGTTTCTGCCGATTCATAAACGCGCAGACAGCCCAAAATGTGAATTTCGGTAGAAAGGTTTTATTTACTGATGAAGCTTGTTTTACGAGGAAAGGTGGAACCAATTTGCACAACGAACATGTTTATGCTGAAGAAAATCGGCATGCAACTAGCATGACCCATTATCCGCATGAATTCGAGATTAACCTACGGGCAGGAATCATCGATAATTTTATTATTGGTCTGATTTATTACTGCATCGATTAAATGGCGAAATTTATTTAGAACATCTCCAAAATACATTGCCTGATTTATCAGAAGATCTGCCTCTGGGACTTCGCCAAGATATGTAGTTCCAGCACGATGGGGCACCTCCGCAGTTCACCCAAAATGCTCGTAACCATTTAAATCGGCAGTATCTAGATAGATGGATCGGCAGAGGTAATGATGCTCTCGAAGACTGGCCACCACGTTCGTCTGATATGATGACGCTGGATTCTTTCTTATGGGGAGCTTTGAAAGCGATGGTGTACTCCAGACCAGTAGACATAAAACAAGAATTGTGGAGGCGCATTCAAGCTGAAATGAATACTTTAACAAATGATGCTGCAATGATGCAGAGAGGACAATTTAATTTTCTACGACTCATTAATCTTTGTATCCATGTAAATGGTGGTCATTTTGAATATTTACTGTAAGCGTTTTGATTTACTGCATTAAATTTACGTACCTATCATATTGACATAAGTTTTATTTTATTAATTGTTTTGAACGCCACTAAACTTTACATTGCATGCTAGAAGGCAAATCAAAAATGTTTTCTTCTGCCTAAACTATTGCAGTTATCAAAATCGAACAGCAGACAAACAATACTCGAAATAAAACTGCCCATCTGTGGAAAAAGTTTCAAAAGTATTGACCAAACTGTTAAGAAAATCTGAGCTTCTTTGCATGTAGATGATTGACTTTTGACCACTTACAAAACACCCTCAAGCACAAAACTGATGTCAAAAAATCCTTTTTTCCAGTACACATTTACATCCCAAATTTAATTCCAATCACTAGAAGCACTCTTTTGTTATTAAAGAAAATAGAAATATGTTTAAGATCTTTGGCGTCCGGTAGAACCTTAACGGAGCGCTTTTGGATCAAGGTAAGTTTGGTTAAATCGTCCTATTTTGGTCTGAGGAATATGTGGTTAGGGCGTTGTACAGTATGGTCCAATTTCGATGGGTTTAAATGGGTAACTTTCTTATTGGCGCAGATAAATGAAAACGGCTTAGGTACTCGTGACTTCTTTTTTCATGCTTTTTCCATTACTGTTGCCAGAAGTAAGCTGCCATCTATTGTTTCTTCCTTAGAGAGAAAAGGTGGCAATGGCCAATTTCTTCAATTTTCTGAAACTCCTTTATTTTTGAAGCTAAAACAAAATCATTTTAGCATTGTTCAGGCACTTTTAAACGTAGAATTCAATGCTGTCAGTCGTTTTTTTCTAGCTCTTTCCATAACCGCGCTGTAACTCAAAGTTGAATTTTTTAAATAGAAAGTATAGTTGACCATAGCTTTAAAATATGTATAATAACTGGATGGGGACGCAGGGACCCATAAAATGGCCAGCACGTTCATCGACTTAAATCCGTTGGATTTCTTTTTATAGAAATGTTTGAAAAATAAAATTTATAAATATCCGTTTACAACCGTACTTTCCATTTATAAAATTCAACTTTGAATTACAGCGCAATTGACGGATAGAGTTGTTAACTTTTGGCTGTATCATCGTTATTTGTCAAAATACCAAAAATTCTTCTGAATAATTGTTGTAGGGAATATTGCAAACACTTTCAGTTTTGCAGGATGTACGTATAGCTAAGACACCTAACGCTGGAAGAAAAAGGAAAATGTACTTGCAATACACCTCGTATAATCAAAAGATTTTCCCTTAACAAGAATTTTTGTTATTTTGACAAATAACGATGATACAGACAAAAATTAACATGTCTACATGCAACTTTGAACACTGATAACTCCGCAACTAAAATAAATCGACCATAGCTTTCCTTTGAAAAAATACTTGTCCAGTCATTAGAAATTGGCCCTATAGATTTGACGATGTAATGTATTTACACCCTGTGTAAAAGATAAATGAATCTAATCCATAAATCCACGCTTAAGGTGTCAATAACTGTATCCGTTATCTAGAAACCGATGTATACAACGTGTATACAGTGTGTTCAGCGAGGAATGGGACGGCGCGATATCTCTGTAACGAATGCAGAATTTAAAATTCTGAAAACTTTGTTATAAATATAAGGTAGGAGTACATATTTTTTGATAAAAAGTTTTTAAATTAAATGCGTCACCGCTAGGCGGCACTACTTAACTTAATTTCTTTTAATGGATTACCCTACTTTTTATTTGATTTTTGGGATTTGCAACATATTTGTGATAACTTTCTTTATAACTGCTATCAACCTATCTGGTTTACTTTTCGGGAAAATAATAATTTTTATAAATTTAACACAAAGTTGCATTCTGTGGAGATAATAAGCAAAGATTAATTTATCAAAACTTTTAATACAACTTAAAAGACACGAGAACATACCTCAAAGTCAAATTGAAAATACAAAACTCAAAAGATAAATATAAACACAAAATACCTCAAAGTGAAAGCAAGATTAAATTAAATTAAGTGCTCAAAAGACTAATTAAAGCTGCACTGGTTACGTTTCGTGAAGTAAAGATTCTGATACGCCCTGTTAATTCTTCTGGAAGGTGTATCATGGATTATACTTTTTAAATGTCCCCAAACAAAGTAGTCTAAAGGAGTTAAATTCGGATTTTTTT
>VTPC01002362.1:227833-238543 GCA_011009095.1 Ignelater luminosus
ATGTCCCCAAACAAAGTAGTCTAAAGGAGTTAAATTCGGATTTTTTTATTTTCCCGAAAAGTAAACCAGATATGTTGGTAGCAGTTATAAGGGAAATTATCATAAATATGTTGGAAATCCCAAAAATTGAATAAAAAGTAGGGTATTCCATTTAAAAAATTAGGTTAGGTAGCGCCACCTGGCGGTGACGCATTTAATTTAAAAACTTTTCATCACAGAATATGTGCCCTTACCTTACATTTATAACAAAGTTTTTAGAATTTTAAAATCTGCATTCCTTCCCGAGATACTTCGCTGAACACACTGTATATGTTGCTATGGATTTGTCGAAAAATTACATGTTATGCAGCGTAGCGCACCGTAGCGCATCGTATATGAAATTAATAATGCCATGACAGTTTTTAAAAGATTTCAGACATTCTAAGTAACAAATGTGAGATTATATTGCTGAGAAAATTAAGATTGCACTAACTGTATATGAAAAACATTTTCAAGTTGGCTGACTGTGTGTACTCACGTGTACCTAATAATTTTAAAACAATTTGGAAAATGTTTATTCATCTTTAAATAATTTATAACAATTTTAAGGTCGGCCCAAAGTTCAAGCTGATTAAGACACAGCTATTCAAATTGGCATCAATTTCATTTTTTTAATGCTAATTAAATGGATAGTTTTGTGAGGGTTATGTTAGACAAACACACCAAAACCTACTGCCCTGGAGAAACATTGGTTGGTAGAGTGCAATGCAAGTTTAAATCAGAAGAAACCATTGTAGGTAAGGTGATACAAATAATTTATTATACGTTATTGCTCTAACTCAAACTGCAAATTATTGTGTTACTATTTTCTACGGATCTTTTATTATACTATAGAATATAGAAAGAAACCAAATAATGTTTGAACTGGATCAAATGAACGTCAGACAAGAAAATCCTTGATGAAGAGAATATCTGAAATTGATGATATTAAGTCATCTTAACTTTTTGGCAAAAAAATCCAATATTTATTAATTATAGAAGAAGTCAAAAGAACAGTGTCTAATAATATAGTTTCTTAAGTACATATTTATATTGCCCATTTTATTATATTGCAGTGACATCTATATCTGCACAAATATCGGACAAAGACATTCTGTTCTGCATTTACAACTCTTCAAAAACTCTAATTGTCGCTTTAATCCCTACCTCATTGTCGTTCTAAAAATGAAAATCAAATATGCAATAAAATAGTAACCCTAATAATTATAAAATCATAATATTGTTACTTAACAATTTAATAGTACTGTCTATGTTTTAGCTATACGTATCAAATTTAAGGGTAGGGCCAAGGTAGAATGGTCACAAAGCAAAATGTCATTCTCGGCCGAGGAGATTTATTTTGATGAAATGTATACTTTAGTTGAAGGTAAGAAGATTAGTATAATAATAATTAATAAATAATCTGTTGGTGCTATAAAATCTACGCAATTAAGATAGGAATAACTATTTATCTTTAGTAGGTAGGTAACAGCAACATTCATTTGTAAGTGGATTGACTTATACCTCCTGTACCTAAGCATGATCATAATAGTAAAAGTACCCTGCATATTCCTACAAATCTAATGATATAGGTTTGATATCTTTATTCTTAATAACTACATGCCTTTTTACCTGAATTAAAACATTTTCCGAACCATTTTTTGCATTTTTTTTATTTCCTTGGAGCTTGGTGAAACCCTGAGATGTCCGAGAATGTATGTCTGATAATTATGCACTTAACATCATAAATTCTATACAAGGTGTCAAAGGGCAAGTGGAAACAGTACGCCATTTGCTTATACTTGGAAACAGAGCTCTGAAACTTGGGATATTAAAATGACGTCATACTTGCCTCACTAAGGAGTCACTATTTAAGAAAAATGAGTTAACATTGATTGTTCTCCGGAAAGTAAAGCAGGAAAGTAAAACAAACGCAGTTTCTCATCGTTGACCTTTTTTCACGAGGTATAATTAGCAATAAAAACAAGAAGAAACTCAACCATCCTTTGCGATTTATAGGATAGTTGGCAAAAAGTCTCGAAAAGATGTGTCAAATCGTGGCTCTCCTATTTTAGGGAAATTGAGCATTGTTGAGATTATCTTAAAAGAAAATATCACAAATAATATATCAACGGAAACAGAATCTAAAGTAGAATCAGTTTATTAAAGAATATTATACAGAGTGCTATTTAAGAACAACAATGTTGATACAACTGCTAAAACCGAAAGCGATTTTGAGTATGCCACTTTTAGTGTAGTAAAATTAAGGTAAAACCCAAACATCAAAAAAAATTATACATTTTATATTATCTGAACATATCTATCTACATATACCTCACACCCCTCCGTCGTCATTTGTCATATATATTTCAATCCTTTACCTCATATAAATATTCTAATATAAATTATGTTCTACGTTACTGACAGTTGACTGTACCTATATTTTTCGAATGTATCATATTTTTCCTCTTTTTCATTGATCATTGTACATTGTCCTTTTATAATAAAATCACACCTATCTGTTGTCCTATCAATAAAAAAAACGTTTATAGGTAGGAAGATGAAATAATGTTAACAACAAAATATATTGTAGTCTTAATTATAAAAATGGAAAATTCAATATTCTTAAACGAAATTATGATAATTATGTACAACTTAAGAGGTAAGCAAATCAGCAGTCTTCAGAAAACATGCCATTTTCCTCAAAATCATTTTTAATGTCATCTTCATCTATATCATTGCCAATAATCAGTGAATCCCTATTGACGCACCCAAATCCTGAGCAATTCCTGCACATGTTGGAGCAGTTCAGATCACTCTTTCGACTCTCGCAGTTTTGGACACATTTGCCCTTGCAACTGCAAACAATGAGAGAGAGTAAGTCTTCATAAGCAGCAGCTTTTGTGGTAGTAATAAGACGAAGATGGCTACCAATCTTTTTCCAACCCCACTTTAGCGGATCTTTCTTCACATCGCGTCAATGCTGCACTTGATCGTAAACTCTATACAAGTGTTGTTGTGCAGCCGCTGAAATGGGGGTAAGTGTAGCCAACTTGAACATGATAAGTATAGGCTATTTTGCGATAGTGTGCAAGTAACATCGGTGGCACGGAGTATCCAAATCGTTAGCATTTTTAGATGCAAATATGGAAAGAAAAAAATGCTTACCAGCATCAACTACTGCATGTGGGTCTGCGTTTGGGTCGTTGAAGTTTTTCATGAAGAATGTTTGTAATATCAGCATGGAAAAACGATACGAAAGCAACTGAACAAAAAACAAGGGGGCTCGAGCGAACTTGGAGGGGCAGGTGACCCGCCGGTACCTCGTCCCTCCCCCTTTCCTGACCCTTTCCTGATCTCGTTCCGTTCCCTCTCAAACTCAGCCTCGGTCCCTCGTAACTATACTAAAAGACTGCAAGAAACAAATGATGGAAAGAGGAGCGAAAATTACGATTTCATTACTTTTTTTGCCAAACTGGGAAATAATGACATTTTGCCCCTCCATAGCTCCGTAACCGTTAACTGCAGCACAGAAATGTATAGAACCAGTTTTGTTTACAACTTAATGTAGATTAATTTGGTATACAACATACTTTTGACCAGACCTCATAGTTTTCAAGATATCTGCGAAAAACTGTTGAAAAAGACCATTTCACCCTCTTTCAACCCCCCTCCGCCCCAAACCCGACGCTGTATGCAGTGTAACTTTTTATCACTTACTAAGAGGAGGATATGGAACAATTTGGCGCGGGGTAGAATTTTTTTTTTGGATGTTTAGGTTTGGCCAATTTTAGTGTACAGTGTGGTCCAATTTCGATGGGGTTAAATGGGTAACTTTTTTATTAACGCAGATAAATAAAAACGGCTTAGGTACTGGTGACCTCTATTTTCATGCTTATTCCATTACCGTTTCCAGAAATAAGCTGCCATCTTTTGTTTTTTCCCTAGAGAGTATAAGTGAAAAATGGCCGATTTCTTCATTTTGCTGTAACTTCTTTATGTTCCAAGCTACAACAAAATCATTTTTGCATTGTTGAAGCACTTTTTAACGTAGAATTCAATGCCGTCAGTTGTTTTTTTCTAGTCCTTTTCATAACTGCGCTGTAACTTAAAGTTTAATTTCTTGAATGGTCCATTTAAAAATTCAACTTTGAGTTTCAGCTCAGTTATGGAAAGGACTAGAAAAAAACGACTCTTGGCATTAAATTCTAGGTTAAAAAGTGCCTCAACAATACTAAAATGATTTTGTTGTAGCTTTGAACATAAAGGAGTTACAGCAAATTAAAAGAATCCAACTTTGAGTCACAGTGCAGTTATGGAAAGGGTTAGAAAACAACGACTGACGGCATTGAATTCTACGTTAAAAAGTGCCTGAACAATACTAAAATGATTTTGTTCTAGCTTCGAAAATAAAGGAGTTACAGCAAAATGAAGAAATCCGCCATTTTTCACTTTTTCTCTCTAGGGAAAAAACAAAAGATGGCAGCTTATTTCTGGCAACGGTAATGGAATAAGCATGAAAATAGAGGTCACCAGTACCTAAGCCGTTTTTATTTATCTGCGTTAATAAGAAAGTTACCCATTTAATCCCATCGAAATTGGACCACACTGTACTATTTGTCAAAAAATGACAAAATTATGCCATTTTTATATTTTATGCTTCAGGCCTCTATTTTAAAGTATAAGTAAATGGCGGACTCCTTTAGAATTAATATAAAGTGCAACCTTGCTTTGGATCTAATTTAAGTTATGAGAAACATCAGTCTATGACCTCCATAGCCTATTAGCTTTAGCTATTCATTGTAAGAAACAACTCTCGTTTTTTAAATGGTTATCGTGTACAGGGTGATGCATTTGATTTCGCACCATAGGGAAATAGTATGTGTTTGTGAATTTATTTAAATTTCTGCTTCCCAGAATGTTTTCAAGAAAACATTTCTTAGTATTTTTATTAATATGAAAGTTTGTTACCTACCTAACTAACATATTAATAAAAGTTTTCTTGAAAGCATTGTGAGAAGAAGGAATATAAATTAGTTCACAAACACATGCTGTTTTCCTAAGGTGCGGAGTCAAACGCACTCTCCTGTATATTCTTAGATATCGAAAATGTAAAACCTTTAATTATGTTACGATCAAGCGCTCATTTTCACCAAATGACTCAGCGTAGTCTTATATACCTTCTTTACTAGAATTACTACATTACCATAGTATAATTAGATGAACTGTTTTGTTTCTTTTACATTGTAGGAGGGCCTGATGGGTTACATATTTCAGCTGGCAATCATGTGTATCCCTTTTCGTATATCTTACCGTCACGGACATTACCGTCTAGATTTTATACAGTGTATGGGAATGTTCAATATAAAATTCGGGCAGTATTTATTCGATCATGGAAGTTCAATTACGAAGATGAATTGCTATTTTCTATTGTTTCGCCAGTTGATTTAAATTGTTTACCGGAAGTAAGAGTAAGTTGTAGAATTATAGTTAAATTATAAAACAAAGTGACAATTGTAGATTCTTATAATTTCTTACTGCATAGAAAGGTCTATAATCATAAATTTGGCCCTCGCTTGTCTTATATGTCTGCATGTTTCTCTATCTTCATCTACCACGATTTTCTTGAAAATTAATTACGTTTGTCAAGCTTAATTGATATAGCATTAATGGCAGTATTGAACGAACAATTTCTTATTAATCAGTGGTATATTCTGACAGTGTAGAAAGAACTTATGAAAACAATACAGTTGCGACTATTTATTAATTCTAGTACTTTTCTTGTTTTCCTTTAATGTTATTCATAAATACAATTTATTGTTTAGAGTCCATCTACAAAATCAGCAGAAGAAATGGTTAGCAGCTGCTTGACCAGTTCAGGATCAATTATTCTTACCGTATGGTTGCCTTTTACTGGTTTTTCAGTTGGACAAAACATCAATGTTGGCACACGTATACAAAATATGTCCAATGTTAGTGTTGAAAGAGTTGTGTATGAAATAATACAGGTAAATATATTTTTAACTTCAACTTACTGCAATTTCTCAACTGGTGCGTCACGCGTGTGTACGCTACCCAGTTACCTTTATTACTGTATTATTACTATTAATACTCATCATTCCACAAGAGACGTAGGATAGGATGTCAACTTTTACAGCGGAACATAGGGAAATTGGTTAACGTGACGGTAGCATACCTTACAATTTTTTGTTTCCTGTTTCATTTATTATTCATCATGAAGTTAGCTACTGTCAGTTATTTATTATAAGGTCTTTGAATAGGAGTCAATATTGTACTTAATCCTGCACATTATATTTTACACTTTTTTGTACCTTAGACTATTGAATTTATGGCTCAGCAACCATTAGTAAAAATACTAAGTATTAAAAAATCTATTGCCATGGAGTATACTAACTGTATAGATGCACATGCAGAAAAATCATGGACCACATCTTTAACTGTTTCTGAAGCTGAAACGCCAAATTTATCAGCTTGCAAGATAATTAGTTCTAGTTATCGTTTGAAAGTGAGTACGTATGTATTATATAATGTTACATATTTTATAGTCAGTTTACTACTATATTATAGGTAAAAGCCATTTTACCATTTCCTCATTCAAATATAAAAATCAGCCAACCTATTACCTTTGGTACAGTGCCATTAACAGGAATTAACACTAATATCTGCGATCCTTGTGCACAGTTAAATTCTAGTGTAGCAGCTCCTGTGAGTGAAGGTACACCGCCATATTCATTCCAAGCAAATGCTGTGTCTGATACAGGAAGTTCTCAACCTCAACCTCAATCTACAGGTATGCTTTACTGTTTGAATTAATTAAACAAGAAACATTATTTTCTATTAATATATTTTTTAGCCCCTCCGTCCTATGAAGAGGCCACACATTAAAAGAAATTATCAGAAGTGCTGCCTAATAATATTGTGACGACAAAGTCCATATCTGCAAGCTTCTTATATTAAATGATCTTGAAGTAACTAAGCCCACTTTTACAATTGTATAAGTTTATCTAGGATATTATTACCATGGATACAACTGTTACCTATAAGATGTATCTTGAAAGTTTTTGAAAGCAAAGGTTGCCACATTGTGACTTAGAATTATTTTTATAAAAGTATTTAAGTACCTATGTATTTAATATTTACAATCTATTAGGGGGCTATTTGTATACCTTGTATTCTCATGTACTACATTAATAGAGCTTCTACACCTTTTGTAAAGTTGCAAGGTTTTCTTCTGTGCCTTTCATGATTTTTATGAAATAGCGTGCACTTAGTTGTATACTTCTCTTTGTGTTCATGAAATAGCAGTATTTAATTAGAGTGCACCCCAATTTACTGTAAAATGTCGCCTGAAATAATAATATTAAGGTATTCTTATCTCAAACGGATTGTTATTATGATTACATGTAAATAGAAGATAAGGGGTAACATCTCTAGTTTAATTCTCTATGTGATACTTAACAGTACATTTTTTATTGTATTAGTAATGTGTGTATACCATATATGTAAGTCATAAATCACAAATAGAAATATAAATATAAATATAAAATGTTTTACATTAAATTTCAATAAGTGGGCCATGCTCATAAAGTTTTACTAAACCTTATTTAGATTCTCTAGAGCATCCCAATTAACAACAGTATGTTTAATTGACCTGTACCATATAAGAGCTGACCCTTCGAATAAATTTATAGCACTCTCAAAAAGTTTCTGTGAGTTAACATTTCGGGCCCTACATAATTCCTGAACATGTTCCAGAAACTGAACAACATTAAGGCTATCAGAAGCATCAGTAAATTTTAAATTCCCCTTAAATACGGGTACGTGTTTAATTGGTGATGAACTAGATCTGTTAGCACCAGTAGGAATAGTAACCGTTGGCTGAACTAAAGGAACAGAAGGGTATGAATGGTTCTAAGCTTGGTAATTGGTACACTAAAGATCTGAAACCTTTTGTAGGTGACAATCCTCCCTCTAATTAAAATTTTCTTTTTGTTTCCTTTAATTATCATCCGTTATCATTGTGATCAGTATGTGTTTGTAAGTGGATCTAAACGAATGTTGTGTGAATGAAATAGTCATGATAATATTTTCCCTTGTCTTTACCTTAAGTGTGAATGTGGGTATACCCATCATCCCTATTATCCCTGTGTGTAATGTTACCTAAACATTTATCTTTATACCTTTTCAGTTATTCCAAATTATTATACCTTTTGGTTATTTATTCCACTGCCTCGTTATGGAAACCTTCTTTGAAATAGGTTCTGTTTACCGTCGTTTACGATCCTAGTGTTATACCTATGAGCATTCTTGTATTATCGTACCCATGCCCTATCTTATCGTAGTTATCGTACCGTTATCTCATTTTACCGTAATTATCTTTATCGTCTTCTTGCCTAGTTGCAATTACCGTACCGTTATTTTATCGTTGTATTCCTGTTGAATACATATTTTTCCAATTATTTTTGAGAATCTTTTTAGTTGCCATGGTAGTTAGTGAGGACAAGACTTAGAATTTTCTGAAATGATGCCAAATAGAGTTCACGTTAGTGATTATGATATGATTTTCTATCTCCGTTGTTTAATTTAAGGATATCATACCCTTTAAAACTGACTAGGTTTATTTTCATCTTCGTAATTTGGTTGTAGGGTTATTTTTCTTTAGTTGTGGGATTACCATGAGGTGATGATCTCGTGAGTCACCGATTGCCCTCTTCTTTGATAGGTGTTCTCTGTTTATGGTGTCCTTGGTGTCTATAATTCTTGGTCAAGTTCAGTTATATCGTAGGGTGGTTGGTTGGTTGGTTGGGCGAAGGCGGGCCATTTGTCCCGGTATACTATCTAGCCGTGGAATACGTAAGATCTTTCTAGATCATTTCTTATCTTAGGGCGGTTGGTGGGCGAAGCCGGGTTATTTTCCCCAGCATGTCATCTGGCTGTGGAGTGATCAAAAGGCCTTTACATCTGCCTTCATTGAAATTTATAATGGAATGTTCTAGTTTTGCCGGCTTTCTCATCAGGTTGACATTCCCTATTCTTTGTTTTTAATTTTAGATTCCCTTTATTATTTATTATTATCTCTTTGTATCGTACAATCTGAGACCCTAGATATACTCTTTCTAGGATCTTTTTGAGTCATTTTTTAATCTTTGGTTTTTGCTGACTACATATGATACTTGTCTTCATTTTGGTAGATTATTATATCGCCTTTATTAATAAATGTTACATTGTAAACTTAAATTAAAAAACTAAACTTAAATATATGCAATCTAATCCCCTGGCGAAATTTAGCCAAAGGCTACTCTGTTTAACCAAGGGATTAGATGCAAAGTAAAAAAAAATAATAAAGATAAAGAAATAAACAATTCTGACTGCAAAGCAGTAGACAGGTAAGGCAAATGATGAAGGGACAAAGAATTATTGTTTACTGAAGAGGAAGTGTCTTAAATTTCGTTTAAAAGTTTTTAAATTGAGACCTCGCATATCGAATGGCAAAGAATTATAAAACAATGAAGACGTATGAAGAGGCATAGTGAGCATATAATTATACCGAGTATTTGCAGAGTGCATCTGTATCCCAGGTATCAATTCAGAACTAAGAGATGTAGAACTTTTTGTTGAAAGTAGAGTATATGTATACACTCCCAAATGATACTTCCAACGATTTTCCATGTTTAACCAGCCTAGGTCTGAAATTTTTTGCGTAACAGAGTCATAACGACGTAAATTGTAAATAAATCGACAACACAAATTTTGCGTTTTTTGAATGCGGCACTTGTCACATGCATCAAGACAAGGACTATAAATAAAGTTACAGTAATTGAAATGTGATATGACCAATAATTCAGAGAGCATTTTCTTTTGAGCAAAATTCAAAATTTCTCGATTGGCATATAACAGTTTTAAGGAAGAGTAAGTTTTCTGAAATAATTTACGGACATGTTGTTTAAATCGTAAATTAACGTCTAAGATAAGTCCTAAGTTCTTAGCTGAATCTACAACTGGAATTTGCTGATTATTGAGGCGTAGATTATGATCGTTTTTAACCGTTAGGATGTGGTTTCGATTTCCAAAAAATAGTAAACAAGATTTATTGCTATTTAGTGTAAGATTATGTTCGAAAGAAAGCTGAGTGATCTTTTGTAAGTCACGATTGATATCTTCATAGGCCTGCGCTCTTTCGGAAAAAGCAAAAGATTTGTACATTTGCGTATCGTCGGCATACGCTTCAATTTTACAGTTATTAACAGACTTTAGAATATCTGCTGTATAGATAATGTACAACAAAGGTCTCAAAACTGAACCTTGAGGTACGTCAGACGCAATAGAGTAAGAAACAGAAAACCTATTGTTATACTGTGTCATTAAGGTTTTATCAGACAGATAAGATTTAATCAGATTGACAGCAGGTTCAACGAAACCATAATATCGTAATTTTGCGCATATGAGATCGTGACTAATGGTATCAAAAGCTTTTGAGAAGTCTAGCAAAATCAAGGCAGTGATTAATTTTTTATCAGAAGAGTTGATAATATTATTCGTAACAGAATCCAAAGAGTCTGCCGTACTAAATCCCTCCCTAAAGCCGGATTGACACGTAGGCAAAAGTTCATTACTGTTGAAAAAGTTATACATTTGTTTATGTAAAACTTTCTCAAAACCTACGAATCCTGA
>VTPC01002362.1:243809-265059 GCA_011009095.1 Ignelater luminosus
ACATCTAGTGGTTAAAATTCGTATTATCTTGGAAATGACTGCGGACGCATTACTTTACATTCATTTGTTAGCCCTTTTGTTTCGAGCTGTTTTGATCAAGGCTACACGTTGTTTTTGTACCTCCGATTTGGATTTCGGGATTGTCTTTTCTCACCGTTATCTATCGTTTTCTCGTTATTTTACCTACCAAATAATGTATCTACCGTTAATTCCGCCGCAAATACGTGGTTGCATGTTGGTATCCATTGTTTGAAAAGGAGTTCGTTAATCAATTATCGATCCACGAACGGCAATTTGGAACGATTTATGGAATCTTTCTTCACCTTTGTGAATTCGTTGGCTAATAACCCCCAACTGTAAATTTAGAAGGGCATGCAGTTATGAATGCAGTCATAACATACGTGCAGCAGGATTTGACAAGTAAAACAAAGGAAAGAGGCATTTGTCTTTAAAATCACATTACCCAACAATTATTTATTGGTGATGATGTTAGAATTTTATTATTTAAGCTGTGTTTTGTCGAACTGATATTTAAGTGAACAATAATAAAATCAGATTTTAATAGTATCTTCATGGTAAGGTTATTGCATGACCTTGACCCTTTATTACCCATAAATTAAGTTTTTATTTGCATTAGTTTGTTGTTTTCAAATTCATTTACTGATACAACTCTTTTCCAAAGCGATCGGATAGCTTATTAAAATTTAACTGATAAAGTTTATTTTAGAAATTTGTGTTCTCATTACCATTTCGTTCAATTTTTTTTAATGACTAATTTATCGTCATTCATATATTTTTAATCTAGTTAATAATGTTACGAAGTCCTTCAAGGGTTATTATTTTGTGTTTTATTAAGGTTGCAACTATTATATAAATACTATAATATTAACTTTTAATTTTTTTTAAGATCTTAGGTGTGTAATGCTTGTATATAATATTAAATCATAATTAAATAATATGAACTGTATGTTTTATCTTTCGTTTTGTTGAGGAAGCACCAAACCTCTAAAGGTATCTTTATTTTGATTGTGCCTGATGTTTGGTTTTCCCTCTTTTTACCACATCTTACCAAGGGCAAGTTATTCCAGTATCGATATCCTTAATTCTTTCTTTGATTAAAATTAAAAAGAAGGGTGGCATCTCTGGACAATCATAGCAGGAGGTTTCCATGTTTTCTTATAGGCTGAAAGAGAGTTTGGAGCCTCGTATTTAAGTAAGTATTAACCATATAAATATAAATCATGAGCTTTAAACTGCTACAACCCTAGTTTATAAATTAACGACTTTTTTGACAAACACCGTTTTGTAATAGATAATTATTGCTATTTAACGACAACATCGTTAAATAATAAAGGAAAAGAAGGGTTGGTTTATTGGTTAAAGGATTTTGAATTTCATTAAATAAGTTAAGAACACGAGTATTTACAGGTCTATTTTATGATTCTCCAAAATTCATAACGAAGTCGTTGTCTAAATGTCTACCAATAATCGATAAATTTTGTAATACACAATTTTATAACACAGCGTTAAATTTTATGATTCAAATAACGCTAGCTCTTAGAGTATCTAGTACTCATTATTAAGAACTTAAGTGGTTAGAAATATTTATTTGTTTTATTAAATAAATTGTATATAAATAGAAATGCAAAGCTTTATGAAATCTTGGTTTAATTGAAACGTCGCACAGTGGGGCGACTCAATGTGTGCATGGGGAATTGGGCTTTTCTGCGAAACCACTCGACCATTCCTAATAGAAATTGGAGTACTACTTCAGTAACCAGTATGTTATACGTGACAAAGAGAGATTTATAACAGGGTTGAGCAAGCTAAACCATTGCCTATTTTAAGGGCATCCTGTGTTCCATCATGAAGTGCTTAGGCAATAATTATAAACAATGTGAGATAGAGGCTTGCAATCTTGTACACTTTCACATATTTCTGGCCAAAATAATGATAAATATGTTTAGTTTTTAGTTGTGCAAGTTGACTGAACTAATTATTGTATTTGATACTTATAAGAAATGTAATGTTTTCTACTGTAATAAGAAATGTACTGTTGTAAAATGTGCAAAACTTTATTATTTTCTGTTTATAATTAAAAAGTTTATATATCAAATAAAGCAAACAGTAACATTTCAGGACTGAGGAAATGCAAGGTGCTTGTTGGTGACGGTTGATATGCGTCATCGTTTAAGCTTAATAATTTTCATTTCTATAGTTCTATAAGAGTAGCATGCACACTGTAAAATGCTATCTCTTACTAGCGATACTTAAAGAAGGCCTAAAAAGATTTGTCTAGGTTTTTAAAAGTACATTATGCAATTCTCACATATTTAAAGTTTTCGAAGTAGGCTAACCTTCAATTATTAATTAGCATTAATAACTCCAATTCAAGATGGGTCTATTTAATTATACATATACAAGTATGTATTTTTAAATGGATATCTATGTTAGTGGAGTAGTATTCTTATTGGTCATTTATTCTGACTAAACAGTCACGGCTTATACATGTAAACATGTTATTTAAATTTAAAAACCTATGATTTGTAGTATGACGTCACATCTACGTCTGAAATATGACGTCTGCAATCTGTGAAAGATTTCCGTCATTTTGTGGTTATTATATTACTTAACTAATGACGTTAAAATAACGCTGGAGCTGGTATTAGAAGGATGTCATTATGACGGCTGCCTTTTAGCTGAACACGTACGTTTCATATGACTTACCTTTTTCCTGTTTATTTACTGTAAGTAAGTATAAAATAATGCTTCTTGCTCTCCGTTTTAAATACCAAGCAGATGAATTTGGGTTTACTCGAGTTCACTTGACGAGCAAAAATATATATTCAGTCATATGTTGTTATGCATGTTGTTCTATCTGTTTCAAATAAAACATGAAACTATTACTTAATATTGTTTTTTAAGTAGGTATATCGAAACTTAAATCTTAATTTAAAAAAAAGTCAGAAATGAATAAATAAAAGCAATGAAGTTTATTATTATAAATAGTATGTACTTATTATTAAAGAAATTTATGATAATCAATAATATTGAGAAGTGGTCGAATGTTACCCCTTACATATAGACAGCCTGTTGAAATAACTTGGTAGATGTGTTGCACGCATCAAGTGATTAAATACACAATATACAAATGCGTGAATATTCGAGGTTAATAACTTAATACGATTAATAAACCAAAATATTTAATTTCTTGTATGCCTCCAATGTTTATATAAAAACGTGGCAACTTAAATTGTAGAACTTTTGCATTCCAATTTGAATTTGTAAAAGAAAGTTACACACTGATAATTGCATGTAATGGTAGGCAACTGCGAGTATTGAGAAATTATTTTTAAGGTTAGTTAATGATATTTTTGTGATTTTACTACACTAACACTTCTTCAAAGAGACCAATCCTATTATAATAACGTTTTGTCATAATTAGTATGTTGCGTGTAATGTAATGCATACCTGCGTGTTAATTTCTGGTTTATAAAAATTTACGTACTATATCGAGGTCATTGAAGAACCACAGCGTGCAAATGAATGATTTTGCCAACATAATTTGTTGTAAAATGTACGTGATTAAAATAAAATTTTAACCGTTCTAAAATACAGAGGACCAGAAAACTCAAGACTAGCAAGAAAAGAGGTACAGTAGAAGCTCGATAGAGTGAACACAAAAATGTCAGAGGTCATTTATGTTATGGGGACATTTTCTTTTTGTTTTTATCATAACACATGTATTTATATGAACTACTGATGACATGATGACATAATCTTATAAGAAACATGATAGCTTCTTCAATAACATAATTAAATCAATTGCAGTAAAATTGTTATAATGTGATAATAAAAAGTACTTCCATAAGTTATATTTCTTTTCATTTATATTTCACAACCGAATTTATACGTCCTCAGGTGAAAAATTGTCGTATTTCATTTAGGGATATCTTTATCATTTGTAGAAGTAATTAATACTAAATGCTGTATAATAATATATCTGTTTAATGATGTACTTGTATTATGTGATGTTTTATCTTATACTTTTCAGATTAATTATTATTTAAATATATGATAACTGCTATCTGCTAATGTAATCTTATGTTAAAATATAGCAATTGATGTGATTCAAAGCTTTCTCTTAGATACGTTTTGGATACCATGGATACCAATGCTATCTTAAAATTACTTGCAAAAGTAAATTCTTAATGTAGAATACCTTCACTTAGATTTTTGATAAATTTTCTAAGCTTGACGAAAAAATTATACGGAAGAAAATATTTTTTTTCCTCGTGTGCTATATTTCCCTCGCCTTCGGCTCGTGAAATAGATGGCATATGCGAGAAAAAAGTATCACTTTCTTCCTTTGTTGCACAAATAACTATTACATGACCTATCGGTTTTCCAAAACATTGTTACCTATAGTTACTAATTTTATTTCGATTATTCCAAACTTTACAATCGCACTGTCACACACTACATATTACAATTAATTTCCAGGCAAACATCAACATTGATTTTATGCTCAAAAACTTCTAATAGGTAACATCTTGTTTTATTTTATAGGTTCCGTCCAAATCAATTTATCTTCAAATATACTTTACGTACTAGATGCATTTATTGACGTTAACTAAATGGGAGGCTATGCAAAGATTAGGTTAGACGACAATGCCTATTATCGTGGTCAAACATTTTTTGGTAAAGTGGAATGCAAGTTTACAGAAGAAGAAACTATTAGAGGTATACAATACAATACTATACGTACAGTTCCTATTCATGTAAAGAACAGGAATGGTATATGTTTAAAGTAAGGCAGAGAATTATGATACGCACACGTGTTTAAAAGGTGGGCAAATGCTGAATGGTGGAATTCTACTGTTTAGACTGCTTGCACTTATTATTGTCCTGTAATCGGAATTGCAAATGGTAGTGGTATTCTATGTAGAGTTATTACTCAAGTTATTATAAAGAATTTGCGTAATTCAGCCTGTCGATTTCTACTAGACACTTTATGCTTTGAAAAGCTCTTTTAATATAGGCTATTATTAATGGAATAAAGTTTCTTGGAGACTAAGATACTTATGATAACTTGATAGCCTAATAACCAAATATTCTAACAATGTTTTTCTTATTGCAGCTATACGTATAAAATTGAAGGGCCGTGCTAGAGTAGAGTGGAAGCCAAGTAAAACTAAATTTACTGGTGAAGATATCTATTTTGATGAACTGTTTAATTTAATTGGAGGCAAGTTTCGGTATAGTAATAGGCTTATACTTTTGTGGGTTCTAGTTAGATATCTTAAAGCAGTGGCCGTGACCTAACTTAAAGATCTTTTACTTGTTGCTACATAAAACACATATGACTATCATGTGATGAAAAGTCTAGGTATTAATTAAGAATATTCATGGGGGACCAAAACATAAATAATACTATGTCTTGTCTAGAACTCATTTGATTTTCATTACAGGTTACCAAAATATAACTATATCAGCTGGTACACATACATACCCATTTTCATACATACTACCAAACACACCATTACCATCTCCTTTGATTGGGGACTATGGAAGTGTTAAATACAAAATTAAGGTAACAGTTGATAGACCATGGATAAGTGACTATGAGGATGAAGTGTTACTGAATGTTATTTCACCACTTGATTTAAATGATTTACCAGGAATAAGGGTATGTAGCTTGATATTATCCAGATTAACATAAAACATACAAAATTTTTAAATAAAATAAAATAACTGACTGTTAGGTGCAGATTCTTATTACAACCTTCACTTAATTCACCCCCCCCCCTAATTCATACATAAAATGGTTTTACTTTAATTTTTTGTTGCATGACCGTAGAAACACCAATAAAACCAGACTAAAACCAGTTTTAAAATAAAACCTTTTTATCCAAGCGACTCTGAGACGAATCCATAAGATTAGCCAAAAGTATAATGCCTCAAGCTAAAACCAGTATTCATAGGCTTATAATATGACAAACTGTATTTATCACAGTTACAAAACTACTTAGTTCACTGCAAATTGCAGTTTTTCAGTTGTACACATAAAAATGCTGTCCTCAGTAGTTAAATGGTCAAATACAAGTTAGATATTTTCCCAAATGGTTTCAAGCATTTATCTTAATATAGCGGTATATTTCTATTAGTATACAGCTTCTAAACAAATCCCTGAAAAAATAATTAATTATACTAGAAAACAAATGATCTTACACTGAGAATTACATAAAATAAGTCGCATGGACCAGATAGTATTAGACTATATGTGTATATGAAAATACAGGTGCTTAGCACCTCAATAAATACATTGTATACATGAAAAGTTCTGTTAAAGCAAGCCTCCCAAGCAGCACACAATATTATAAAAATATTTTCAAAAAATATTCCAGTAATATTAAATGTAACACTTTTGAATATTATGCTTACATTAGCTGAAAATATTTTCTCGATATTTTCTCATGTTTTGTTAATATTCGGTAATAACATTATAAAAACATTATTCCATAATATTAAGATAATATCTAGAACGAACATTATACTTATATTTGGTACCAAGCAGTACACAATATTGCAGTAATATTTTCAAAAAATATTCCAGTAATATTAAATGTAACATTTTTGAATATTTTCCTTATATTATCTTAAAATATGTTCTTCATATATTCTTATAATCTTCTGTTAATATTCGGTAATAACATTGTACGAACATTATTTTATAATTTAAGATAATATTTGGAAGGAATATTTAAATTACATTTGGTGCCAAGCAGCACACAATATTACACAATTTACATTTTTGAATACTTTCTTAATATTTTCTCATAAT
Organism: Ignelater luminosus; assembly: GCA_011009095.1. Taxonomy (NCBI): domain Eukaryota; kingdom Metazoa; phylum Arthropoda; class Insecta; order Coleoptera; family Elateridae; genus Ignelater; species Ignelater luminosus. The sequence goes on from VTPC01002362.1 coordinate 250,654, forward strand.
ATTCCGCTAATATTTATTCAAATTGGAGTGTATTGATATAAAATAATACAATACAAGAAAACTGTTCTCCAAAAATTTTAAATATGCGAGAGGATTGTATAGAAGTACCCCTAGATAGATCTGTTTCGACGTTATTCTGGTCTAATCAGTAGAGTATAACGTTTTATAATTCTCACAACTTCATGCTGCCCTATATATAGAACTCAAATAACGACATGCATAGCATGAAGCTTTAGTGCCGACATCTCATAGTCATCACCGCAACCACACAAGGTGCAAGAGTCAACAAGCCCCACTCGCCATAACTCCTAGAGATTTCTGTCCAGGATGTCGTAAAACTGTAAATGTAATAACCACATCATTGTATAATATTCTAGTAATATAAAATATAAATATAGCCTGAATATGTTTAGGTAACATGGTACTAATATTTGTTCCTAATATGGAATCAATATTAGATCAGATTTTACAGATGATATTTGTTTTACTTCTACTAATTTAATGAATGCAAAAAAGTTTTAGTTTTATTGTTTATCATCTTTATTTATTCATTTGATAACGGATTACATCAGTTTACAAATACTATACATACAGATTATGTAATATATAAAACATAACTATTATAAACAACATGTGATGAATTCATAGAAGCAACATTACTTCAATTATACTGATGACCTTACGAATTGATCGAAGAGTAGGTCCTGGGTTTTATTCAAGCAACATAAGTTAATTTCGAAATTGAAACTACTTCATGCCATTATTCATTTTTTCCTAGATCCCTCACTTTCTTTTATTTAAGAAATATTAATAATTAATTAATTAAATACAAATCTAATAACACTTGAACATACTCGAGAAAATTCAAACATTTCTTGGCAGACATCCTCTTGCTGTGGACAAATACAAGCGGACACAATTTTTAAGTCAGCTTTTGAAGTTCGAACTTGATTGCATCATCTACTGGAAACAAAATCAAATAGGTCTTGTAAACTACATCTCATAATCGCACTACATATTACTTACAACTGAGTATGTTATTCCAGATATAAAAAGACAGGACTTGAAGAAACAGCAACAGTGTTCACAATGTCGTTTTAGCAGTCATTTCGTTTTATATTAATGTAGTGCTAATTTTAATTTAATATTTAATTTAATAAAACACATTAACAATATCAGTGTACAATAATTATTAAACCTAACCAAGAGGACACAACATGCCCACAAATGCAAAGAGATAATTCTATGGAGGACGTCTGCATCCACACATAACACTTAAAAAAGACATAAAGTGTAATATCTAATAACTAAAATTGGTAAATGAACTTTAGTGCAATGAGTTGTTTAATCTAAAAACTAATCTGAATAAAATGAATTTTTAAAAATAATCCAAAGAAACAAATAAGAAATACAGCAAAACTATTTTCTATTAGTAGTCTGCAATTATTGTCATTTCTTATGTTACTTTGTTAAGTATATGTATGTACATGTCCGTATTTTCATGCTTACATAATTAATTTTATCAAATATGAACTATAGAATTTCACACATGAGAATGAAAACTTGTGAAGATAGGCATTTAGGCAGGTACCAAAAAATATGAAATTTGTACGTTCCGGTTGTAAATATATTTATAACAATATAAGACCTACCGACCGACGGTCAAAGCAATAAACCAGCAATAAACCCCTTAAAAGATTAAATAAGAATAAATATGCAAGCAATCGTACCAAGCAATTAAAATAAATTTTACCGTTAAATGTGCAACGTTTATATTAAAACACTTCATGAAAATCAAAATTAATTGTAACAAAACAATTACGTAAGTCATTTCAGAGATATTTAATTAGTTATATGGCTTATGAAGTTTACCTCTGCGGCGATAATTAAGGAAAAAGAACGCATTTCTAATTCTTATAACACATCATCAAAACATGTTTTCTGATATTATACTACTATAAAGTTCTTGTAAGGGTTATTAACATAAACAATTACCACTAAATACCAACATAGTATGTGTATGATCTGCTATTTGCTAGTTTTATCAAGTTATTTATTTAATTATTAACCAGAATGCCCAGAATTTATATTATATGATATGTATAATAATTACTACATTGTAGGTGTTGGGTATGTTACCTAGCACATAGTATAGGTACATACAACAGGCATAAGAAAAATTCGTGAAATAAGTTTTTTTTCAGAAACCGGTAATGGGTTAGTTTTAATTAGTTTAAAATAGTTGTTAGGCTAGTAACTGTAACATTATTTAGATGCCATCACAAATTGAAAAAAGTTATTAACATGCCCTGTAACCTTCTTGAAACTCTTAAGTGAAATACAAATTTATTGTTTGAAACTGAGAACTTCTTCGAATTATTGCTTCAAAATTTAAAAGGTTTAAAAAGGAATTATAAACCCAAACTTCCAGATAGGACCTTTAAACACAAAACATATGTATATTGTTGTATAACTCCAATAAAATACTTTCATTGGTAAACACAATTTATTTATTTATATGAGGCGTACACTTTTACACAAAAACTAAATTAAATTATTTCTATATTAACTTTAAAATAGAATAATATTGATTTTGTTATACTAGACGAACTGACTTTGTTATAAAAAATAAACTGGACAAAATGAACAATTATAATAAAATGAACTGACTTTGTTATAATGAACGAATGAATGGAAATGAACCTCGAAAAACCAAGTCTAAAGGCTTTTATACCCTTCGATTAACCTGATGTGACTTGTAGGAAGATTTTAGAAATAACAGTACTTTAAAAATGGGTCGTCGCGGAAACCCTTACAAATCTTTGAAAGGTATATTTGGAAGCTTCCTACGTTTATAATATTTACCAATTTTAATTATTTATGCAGGTATACAACAATATAAACTCATCTGAGGGTGTGAATCAAATTTCGTTTTGATAATGCCTCACGTAAAACAATGTTAGCTCTGTTAATATTTAGAATAATAAATATTGCAAATTAGAGCTGAGTATTATATTATTTTATGTTACGTATTATATCAGACAGATTAACTTATACAAAGAATTAAGAATCTGATTTAAAAAGTGTAATAGGGATTTACTTTTTAATACCCATATTCGTTTAAATGTTTTTGCTAACGCGTTGTACACATCATTGTAAAAGTAATAATAATATACTTCCAAAATATTATTATATCATAACGCTTTAATATTAATATAATATTACCTGAACGTTTTGTAGATAATGTTACCTTATAACTTTTACATAACATTTTCTTTATATCATATGAAAATATTACCAGTAGTTACGAACTAAATATTAAGAGAATATTTTCTAAAGGTTATGACTATAATATAAAGAAATAATATTATCATGATGTTATCATAATATTTTTTTCAAATATTATATTATCTTACAATCTAATATTCAGGTAATATTATCTGGACATCACGAATATTCGCATGACATTCGGAGTTGTCCTAATATTATCTGAATATTACTAGAATATTTTTATGAGATTGTGTGCTGCTTGGGCTAGAATAAATACACTTATTCAAATTTAAAACAATTCAAAAATATTCTGTTTTAACTTCTGTATTTCCTGTTTTACTTTAAATTTTAATTTACATATACTACTTTTTATTATTTAGAATCCATTCTTAAGATCGATTGAAAAAACACCTACTAGCTGCTGTTTTGCTTCAGGGCCGATTACTTTTTCCATTACGCTACCTTTTACTGGTTACGTAAGTGGTCAGCCAATTGAAGTTGGTACATACATAAACAATATGTCCAACATCAATATTCATTCTGTTCAATATAAAATACTACAGGTAAACAAATTTTTAGTTCTTTTCCTTCACCTTCAAAATAGGCACCTATTCTTTTTCTTACACTATGAACATAAAATTGTAAAGAATACTGTTTAAAATCTAATCTATAGATATAATCTGCATAATGCACATCGTATTTCCTTTTACATCCTAGACTGTGGAATTTATTGCCAGCAGTCCACGTACAAGTAGAAGACATTCAGAAAATACATTAGTTACGAAAAACGCAAAGGCTATTGGAGCACATGCTGAGAAAACATGGACAACAACTTTAGTTGTTTCTCTAGCTGAAACTCCAAACTTATTAGGTTGCAGTGTAATCAATATTAGTTATCGTTTGAAAGTAGGTATACTTTGATGATTTTTTGATGATTCTCCTTTAATAACAAACGTACATTACAGGTTAAAGCTATTTTACCATTTCCTCATTCAAATATGAAAATATCCTGTCCCCTTACATTTGGTACAGTGCCTTTAACAGAAGCTAATACAAACACGACTGGTTCTTCTACACAACTGAATTCTTATACAACAGCTCCTATTAGCGAAGTTACACCATTTTTGCAAAATGTTGCATCTGGTGACGGTTTAACTCAACCTGAAGGTACTAATATGCTTTGTTATTTGTATAAAAAATACTTTAGATAATTTGTTATTAGCATAAATTACTTTTTCCTGGTAGGTATAGATAGTACTTACCAGATAAATATGTTTTTGATAAAGTGTAAAAAAGATGAAAAAACTGATTTTGATAAGATCGTTCATGAGAAAAGATATATTCTGTTTTTGAGCTGTTAATTTATTATGTGTCTATTTGTTTCTGCTAAATATTATATAAAAGTTTAAACTCTTTTTCCAGCTTCTGCTCCTCCATCCTATGAGGATGCCACATTGAAAACAAGCTGTAGCTAGTGACACTTAATAGGGCAACAAAATATAAACAGAAGCTTTTATAGCTAATAGAGAACTGGGAGCAACTTATATAACTACATTCCAAGAATTTCCAAAATAGTTGCCAGGTTACGAGAGCATTTGTCGTAACAACAAATCCAAACAGTATTCATACACAAAAGAGAATTTATTAAAACAGCCTACTTGATACCTACAACAATGAAAGCTCCCGGTAATGATAATTAAGATATTCTAACAATAAGTATGAGATTAATTATAGGGTAATGAAGTAGTCCTCATGGTTAAGAAGTATGTGTCTTGGAAAGGAAGGAAGGAAAATCCTGTTTGTTCATTTATCCGGGGTCTGTTTTGATTAAATGTAATTTAAGATAATTTTTATCAATTATCATTATGAGTATTTCACGTTGGATAACTCACACTTGCGCTTAGTAGTAGTAACCTTATAGTTAAGTAGATTATAGATCACACATAGGCACGGAGCCAAATTAACCGAATTGATACGTATATACAACAAAACAGCTTCGTATATTTTACAGATTGCCTATCAGAACTAAATTATTTTGATCAGATATCTACCCTAAAGTTACTTTTTGCTGGTCGAGTTCTCTTTATTGGAGCCAAATTAGCGCCCTGCAACCATTTGTTTCGAAGCGATGACGTCATCGTCAATTTCGTTTAATGGATTCTGATAAACCCTGATATTGCCTAAACGATGCACACTGGTCCGAAATCACAAAAAGCTGGCCAAAAGTAAAAAAACAAATTCTACATTTCGAGAATTTTAGTTTTTAGGTTGTATACTTGGATGTTTGAAGTGTCAAATTCCGTACAAACATCTGTCGGTTTGTGATGATTGTGAGAAATGGAGGCAGTTTAAAAGAGCCACTTGATAGTTTGAACGTGTTGAAAACAAATCCCCAAAATAAGGTATTGTTTAAAGTAGTTTTGTTTCATTAATTATTGACCTTTTTTGAAGATTTAAAATGGATCAGTTAGGTAAAGATACGTAGAATTATAACTGAAATAAGTGATGTGCTGAAAATTAAAATTAAAATTACCACAATGCAATTTTTTTAAAACAATCATACAAAGGAAAAAACTTCACTTACAAATGTAGAAAAACAACTATGAATTCTGCAGAATTCAGTGACGACCTTGATTATCCCATACATGTAATTCAATAAACTAACATATTTGACAAAGAATAGCTGCTCATAGGTGTTCGAACAAAAATAATGCACGTGTTTCGCAATAGTTGTCAAAATACTTATTTGTATGATGGAATTCACTTTCAGCTCTATCGAGCGACTCAAAAACATCTTGTCCGCCATATTGGATTGGCCATTTTGAATTTATGAATCTTGATTTTACAATCGTAATAAGCGATCTCCGAAATATGACGAAATTCATTTTCAGCCCGATCGAGCAACTCAAAAAAAGTTTTGTCCGCCATATTGGATCCGCCATTTTAGATTTTTAGATTTTGACTTCTAAAGCTTCTAAATTGTAATCAATGACCTCGAAAACCCCAATATGTAAATCTTCGTAGATGTAGAACAACGTTTTTGTATTTCGACCACGTTTTCGGGATTTCAGACCTGTGTGCGATGGTATAAAAATGTTTGTCCTTTACATAAAAAAATTTACACGTACATTGATTGCTAATGGGTTGATGGGCGGCAATTTGAATATTTACTGGGCTAACAGTTGAACTTAAATAATGTATTGGCATATCGTTGTTGGTGCACAAAACAAGTAAGAAAAAAGTAAAAAATAGAGTTACAATAGCATCTTCGTACCTCAGAAATTAGAAATTTCTTTAGATTTTACTCAAATATTTTTTTATTTAAAGTGCAACAAGTGTAACAAATACCTTGGAGTTTCCAGGTGATCCTACCAAGTAAGGAGGCATATTCCCAGGGAAATATACTAATCATTAAAATCAAAATTCAATATTTAAAGCTTTTTCTTCCATATATATCAAAGATATTGACTTCTATAAAAACATAATAAACAACTGGCCCACTACAAAGGGGAAGAATGATTCATATTTAAATAGCTAGAGTTTATCTTTCCATAAATAAAATAATATTTTTATTTTTGTAACCTAGGCAGAGTCTTTCATTTTGTTTTTTACTTTTTATTTAATTTCACAAATAAAATAAGTTTACTAAGTACTTTGTTGTATTTTATGTAACATAATACCTTGTAGTCATTGTTAAAACAAGCTAAGTCATTTTTATTATTAATTACTGTAACACAATAAACTTTTTTATTTACAACTTACACAAAAAACAATTTCCAACCATACGGTGAACAAGTCTCCGTGTTAAAATCATTAACTTTTGTCACTTACGTATAGGGTCGCCAACTTCTCAATCTCCGTAACCCGGACAATTTCACAGCATTCACTGGTGAGGAATTAAGAAGCCCCTTAAAGGGGGGGAGGGGTAGATATGGGATAGAGAGTCGAACAATCAAACAGCAGTTTCTTACATGCCACTTATACATTTGCTTGTGTTCAGGAGTAGTTGACACATGATTCGGAGTTGTATATTTTATTTTTAAATGCGGCACTTACTCTAGTTAAGATTGGTTAGGGCATAATTTAAAAAAAAAGCGGTAAATAAAGCGCGCATTTTCAGGAACGCTCAGCAGCTGACATTGTAACTAAGGAAATTGCCTGAATGGACAAGCTACATGCCGCTGAAAGAAGCTGGTGAAGGTTTTACTTGGTGTGTAGATTGCAGGCTATAATTTTTAAGTTCCTAAAGCCAGTTGATGTGAGATAAAGTATCGACATCAAACAAAAGACGATCGCAAATCGAGCTCAATAACGATTTTCTCTTCTCTAGAGGGGCTGGTCACTATTGTTTTACGTCAGATTTCACAAGTTTAAACGTTACCAGCATGAAGCGGGCAAGAATTGACTTTCATTATCCTCCACTGATGAATCCAAACAAGGACGAAACGATCGTCTGGAGATATGTTAGTCAATGCTTGCATGAATTTTATTTGTGGGAAGACAATATATGGCATCTTATTGGATGTTTATCCTTTATTTGCTCAGTTTATTAGTTTGAGGTTATTAGAATTTGGATTTTAAATAAATATAATTATGAATGCCTTGTTGTTGGAGCGCCCAAGCAGCAACCTCACGATGACAACTCTGATCATTCGGCTTTAGATCTTGAACCAGTTGTATATAAGGTTCAACTGCTGAGAACGACGTCTGACAGACAACTTTGAATTATTTCAAACACTTTGTCTTACAGCTTCAACATTGTTTGCATTTCTCACACGATTTGTTCTTGAATTATCCAGCAACGTAAACTCACTTTCAAATTTCTTTACAACATTACGAATTGTTTGTTCACTTGGTCGATAATGTGGACCATAACCTGCACGTAATTCGCGCCAAGAGTCTTTATAGAGGATTGTTGTTGATAATAAATTTTAATAATTTTGCAACGTTCTTATGGCGCTAAACGTTCGATTTTGTTTTGTAATAACCTAACGTACAAAACTGCCAAATACGAAAGGTTTTTACGTGTATAGTGTTGCCTATATCTCACTTTAAAATCCTAAAGCACCATTTGAATCACGCTTTGTATAAGGCTATGACAGCGTTGCAAATAAAAATTATATAAGCTTCAAAATTGAAAATGACAAACGTGAACTCCTAAAGTTAAATATTTCTAAGATTTTTAATTTTCTTCGCGTTTTCTTTTTTTTACAATTTAGATGTTTTTAAATTTTGCTTAATCGAATAAGGAAATGAAGTTAAGTATATGTAAAAATAATTGTGTTTGGTCAGTATTTGGTAATTTTTCGCAAAATGTGTTAACACATATTTAGATATTTTTTTCAACAATGCCCAATCCGAGCCCTGTTAGTACGACGACGTGATGCCAATGGAAAAACTTTTGTTCGGTTGACAAGTGAGCTTTATCAGAGGCATCACATCATCGTGCTAACTGTTCTTAAATACAAGGATTCATAAACATTAAAACTTTTATTACTAAATAAAAGGATGCAAGAAAAATATGAAGTTTGCTGATCGTCTGACACACTTATTAAATTATGAATGCGTTAAAGGACACTTCGAAAATTATTAGCATTTTTCGACGTGACCCGAACATCAAAAGGGGTTTCCCCGGGTCCGGATATAATTCTCGTAAAAACCGGATTGTACGGGTCTAACCCGGACCGTTGGCAACCTTAGTTACGTACGAAACAGTTTTTTATGTTTCCTGAAGAGTACTTAAAAATGACTAAACCCCTTTCAACAATAATCGATTCAATTTTATGTGATTCAAACTATACGTAGTAGCGTCTGTGCTAAACTTTTTTTAAAGTATTTCTTGTGGAATTAAATTGCACCTTCCTTATTATAATGTGTATTTTGTAAAAGCGTGTAATTAACTTTTATAATTGATTAGGCATTTACCTAAAAGAAAGAACTGTATCGTAAAAGCAATCAATTATTTAACCGTATGGGTTTACTCTGTCATAAAGCATTGACACCCTTGCAGCTGCAACAAGCAGACACAAAAATACAAAATATAAAACAGGAGTTTAGTTTAATTAATTATAACAGGACAGTTGTGAAAGGGCAGTCTTGAAGAGCGGAATTGGTTATGTCGAATGCGACAGGTGCCTCGCTCGAAAGCGTGGTGTAAAGGTAATGCATAACGAATATTTTGTTTTGTTTTGTTGTTTCACTATAGGTTCTGAAGCGTTAGTACATACATAAAAAGTATTATTTTACGAAACTACCCCTTAGTTAAGAAATTAAAATAACTACTAACATAAAATTTAATCTTTCGTTTCTAAAGTGCAAATAACAGTTATGAAATAAACAGCCTGCCATTTTGAAAGAAAAATAATTTTATCAAAAGACACAAATCACAAAACTTTAAACATGTTTAATTATCAAAGCTTCTTTAAGTGCGTTCGGTTTGATGGTCAAGGATGAATTTGTAGTTTTAAACAAATGTAATAATAATAAGATAAGATTAAGAATAACGGTAAACATACTTGGGCGAAAAATCTAAACACAATTTAAGCAATGCAATAATTTATTGAACATCAATATTTCAACAACTACGACTTGAACAAAACCAGCAATGAACTAAAAAAGCTACTTGATATATGTACATTGTACTTATATTTTAACTTGATGTTTTTATTGCATTAACATTAACTTTGTGTTCGTTAGAAAGAATCATGTAAAACAAGTAGCGACTAAGCAAAAATGTATAACTAAGTAAAATGAAGAGCATCTAAGAGTAATGAACTAATGAACTTACAATAATATGGCATTATAACTGGCGAAGTTTAAAATTATGTATTGATTTCTTAAATACGTATCGACGATACCAGATCTGCTAGTTTCTTAAAGCGGATTTACGTAAACGTTACTAAACTAATGATAAATCTAATATTCATACTAATTTAGTATTTAGTTATTGGTCACAGTAGTGAATAAAGATTTATGACTTTTAAAGCTTTAAAAACTTCAACAGTTTGTAAAACCACCTCTTTGTCGAAGAATTAAATCAACAATTTCTTTCTTTCAAATTTAGTGACCTACATTACAATATTATAGTAGGTCAATAATTGTACTGCATTAGGTCATTGTTATGAATCTCTACACCTCTAGGAAGATATTGAATTACCTTTGAAGGTCACGGACGTTTGCAGTGTTTTATTTTAATTGGATTAATTATCGAACTCTTTCATGTAACTTCAAGGACAGCGGTTCCCAGAAGGTTGGTTTCTACCCTTCCAAACAAAAAAGTAATATTTTTAAAATTATAAATGCTACAAAGACACTGATCTAGGATCTACAATGTATCAGTTTTACTTCGTGAAACTATTTCATAAACTCCCTGTATAATATTGTATCAATAATATTGAGGAGTGACGAGTATTATGCCACACGCATAGACAGCCTGTTAAATAACCAGAAAGATGTGTTGCAGGTAATGCTTACGTGTTATGGTAGTCAACTGCGAGAATTTTAGAAACTACTTTTAAGGTTAGTTAATTTTTATTTTGTGATTTACTATTACACTTAACACGTTAATTTCACCTTTGTGTAGAGACCAATACAATTAATAACTTATTGTTTACTTTTTATCATAATTATTAAAAGGTATAATGTATACTATATGCCCATACAAATTTATAGAAATCTAGACCTTATATCCAGGTCGTTTAAAACTATAATATGCAAATTAATTTTGTTGTCGTAAAATGTACATGATGACAATAAAATTCATCTCTCTAAAAAATTAAACATACCTAAATAAAGGTGGCGTTTCTTTTGATAGAATCAGCCTTTACATTTAAGTTAAATCTTGTACCACCAAAATACTGACAGATATAAACATAGATAATAGATTATAATGGGATATAAACATACTAAAATCAGGTCAAATTGACCCAAGGCAATTTGAATGTTTGAACTTGTTATTGTAAAAGTAATAATAGACATTGGATTTTTATGAAAGTTTGGGTTTTCCGTTTTGTGATGTGTGTATTTCATTAATGCAATAAACAATTCATATTTCATCATATTTAGCTTTTTTTTCAATTTGGTTTAAAAAGAACATTTTTTATGCATGTCCTCACATTTGTTTCATATTTTCGTTAAAATTTTCATATTACTAGTCATATTTGGGACGTCTACGCAGAATTGGGTAATTAGGCATAAAAAAATAAGACAAAATATGAAATACTCTTAAAATGCAGACATACGGTAACGAAAATTGGTTGAATTAAATATTTTGTGTATTAATAAAGTATCTTTTCGTTTTTCTCGACATTTTTGTTTGAATTATTTATTTTAATCTTTAGAGATTTTATTACATATACATATTATATTTTCTTTTATTTTAGTTTCGGAGAATAAAGGAAAATATGTATATGTCGTACAACTTTTATCTAAAGATTGTTAAATAAATAATTACTAAAGTATTCCAACAATTTCATAAACATATGTATTTTACATTGTAGTTTACGTGTTTTTCATAAAATTCTGATCTTTAGTAATATATTTTCATAGAATTCTGACCGCCAAGGATTATTGTGCGGTTTACAAAAATATACAAGAATAAATCTGCATACAACCAAAGAGTATAAAACTTTTTATACTCTTTGATACAACATACATAGTTAATACCTGAAATCGTCAGAATTATAAAACCTATTATAACCATGATGTATAATTCACAATGAATATTGTATTCTACTGGAATATGTACCTCGACGAAGATGACAATTTAAACAGATAATTGTACAGACAAAAAAATTATACTGATCTTATGGACTAATAAATGGTTCTCTAAACAATTGTGATTTCAGAGTCGCCATACGTTGTAGTCAGGAACTAATTTGAAAATGTGCGCTTGGCGGTAAATTTATATTGTTTTCGGTGGTGTTTATTAGTTATTAATTTGTCACTAGATCAAGTTTACCATAAGAAGACAAAAAACTTAAGTAGGTATACGAAAGAAATGTTTTGTTTACGCAAAACTTCCAACAATGGTAACAAAATTTTGATAGTTTATTATTAATTACTAACAATAATATAGAGAGATACATTATTTTTCTATATATACAGTGTGTTCATTTTAAAAGTATTCACTCTCAATAATTAATGAACGGGTTGACATGTTTTATTGTGAAAAAGGGTATATCTATTTTTTAATGGGGAATCTCGAATTAGTATCCAATTCTTGATGATGCTTTCTCCCTCACCCCCACCTACCCCCACCACAAATCTTTAAATGGCACTATACACTTTGTGATCCCTCAAATAAAAGATATTTTGACGTAGAATATGTCTCTGCAAACCAAATTTAAATCGGTTTTACTGTTCCTAAGAAATTTAGAATTTGGTCAGGTGATATTAGATAGCATGCACACGTTTCCTAGCAATAAAACAGATAAGGTGATAATTAAATTTCCTACTTTTCCAAATCCTATGTTGCATTTCGTCGTCAGCTTTTGCTTACAGTAAATGCAAGCTTTAGGATATCTAACTGTCTAAATTCTATTTTATTTAAGGGCAAATAGTAGTCAATTTTGAAAACTAAATCCGCTGTAGGGGCGCCACATGTTCAAAACTAAGAATTTACTTCAAGTACAGCCTTCAAAGAAACTCTGGGCGGGTCTACAAAAACTTTCGTAAAATGTTCAACAGCAGGTATAATAGTCCTTTTGTGCTATAATGACAGTTTCACCATAAAATAGCAGGTAATTGTTTAGACTGCATTTTAAAGTCTTGTTTTCAAGTTACAGAAATTTCAAATAAGGTGTTTCTAAATTGTAAGTTTGAAGTTATTTTAAATGTATGAAATTAATTGTATTGCAGAAGAAAGATTACTCAGAAATAAAAGAGAAATATTTCAGTGCAATAACAATCAGATTTATTTATTTTTTTAAAGCCAAAATACAATAAAGACTTGTATGAATTCAGTAAAAAATATAAATCTATAATAAGAAAAATATATTGTAATCCTTGATTTGATAGGGATCACTCAATCGTTCTTCGTTTAGTATTTCTGGTTTAGTATAGAAACATAATACTTCTACAGGGTGTATTTAAAATAACACATAATCTGTACACTACGCGAATCTACATCAAAATCTAGATCAAAAAGTTAAATACATTTTTTGCCATAAATCTAGTTTTTAAAATATGGCTAATTAAAAGTTTTTAGAGCTGACAACGCTACATGATATTTTACTGGGGTTGCCGGTTGCAAAGCTGCTGCTGTTCATAAAAAACTCTACAGTGAAGACTTAACAATAATAAAAAGCGGATTACAAGCAAACTAAGCAACAAATATGTGACCAAATGTTTCTTTATATTATTTAAACTACAAGTAATTATAACTACTGTCTTAATTATTAAAAACACAGAAACTCTAATAAGAATTAGGAACGTTAATAACTTCGTAATGAAGAAGTTTTCGTCAAAATGGTATTAGAATTTTTTTTCTCAGTTTAGGATACAGAATAGAACGCAAAATATCGTTTAGTAGGAATTTAGGGAAACGAAAGACTTTTAGTATCATAAAATTGAACTGTTAGTGTAATAGCTTTTGAAAACGCCTGTGAATTTGTTGCATATGTAACATATTTAGCAATAAGCCTAAGCTTCAGATTTCGGACACTTAACGACTTTTTGTTGTTGCCACTAAATGATATTTAGAGTATCAGAATATACACTGTTAAGAATTGGTAGCAATGCACAATAATAAATAATTGTGTATTGAAACCAATATAAATGATATACTGAAAATGAGAGTTGGCTGCGAAATATGTGATCCTCAGAAAAAATGATCTTATCTTTACCCAAGTCCAAATTGAGTTTTAGTCATTCTCTGAAATTAGATAAAACTGAACTCAATAGTTTGAGTTTATAAATCGTAGAGATTGTCTGATATCAGTCTTGAAAAAAATACCAAAGGTTTTGATTTTGAAAATTACTACTGAAAACAGTTCGGTAGTTCTCAATCAAAACGTAAATCTATAATTAATGTTAATAGTAATATTAACCAACTTCTGTAGTTTTGTCCTTTTATAATTTGAAATTGCTCCAAACTAGGTTGGTATCGGTCAATTATCAATATCGGCCAAAAAGATC
>VTPC01002362.1:275059-292821 GCA_011009095.1 Ignelater luminosus
CCAAGCGTTTTTCCTAAAAGTTCGTTCCTGAATTTTTAAAGAATTTAGGCACTACTTTACGAAAGCACTGTATTAATAATATATTTAAAGTAAATTGGACTCTACTGTGAAGGTTAGATAGTACATTGTTACATATATATATATAAATAACATTAATAAATGTAGCAACAGCCAAAGAACGCTTTGATACTGTATGCTTTCATAAATGTCAAAATGGAAAACTTAATTTTTAAATTTTTTTATGGATATTATTTTTGTTGCTCAAAGCAGTAAAACATAAAATAATGTCACTCGTACATAATATGACTTTATTGACTCGCCTTTGATTATGGCCTCGCTCGCTCAGTCATAAACCAGGCTATGGGTTATGTACTAGTAACATAAATATCTATTGCACTGTAACAGCAAGTGAACATACACCTTTTGTTCAGGAGTAAACAGCAATTGAGAACGTTATCGATGAAGGGTTCCTCGACGATCGGCAGCAAACGTAAATTTCCGTAAAGTCAAATGCAACAATTTTAAAAGCGCTTTCTTCGATACTAGCAGCGGGTAAGCCCAATTACTGCTCCTGAACACAAGCACAGAACAAGTGAACCGTTGATTCGACGTTGCATATATTTTTCGTCGCACTACATAAAGAGTCAAGTAAAATACTCCTTATTTCTATGTACAGTATGACCAATCTTCGTTGTGTTCACATATGGTTTCTTGCTTATTATAAGAGATAGAGCAACAGGGTAATAACTGAGATACCCTATGAATACAGCAAAGTTGTATACACTGTATAGTATTTTTAAAACATTAAACTAATAGAATTGAAAAGATATCTAATTACTTGTCATTCTATGATAACCATTCTTACTGAAGAAACGTAAAATTCTATTTTTTGAAAAAGCTAATTTCTCAATTACTAGTCTGATGCTTGGACCACCTTAAGTGATTATGATTAGATGTAGTACCTTGAAGGTGTTGTTAACCGAAACATTAGTAAAACCAATCTAATACCAGTTTTAAATTATAACCTTTTTATAAGTGAATTTGAGACGACCATATAAGATTAGTTAGTAGGTATTATTATCTAGTTCTAAAACTAGTGCAAGCATTACAGTTACAAAAATACTTAATTGGTTCACAGCAAGTTACAATTTTTGCTGTTGTACACGATGGCGCAAATTCGATGTAAACTCAGAAACTAGAAGATCTAGAAAAAAAATGAATACCTACACCTTTCTATTGCTATATCTTTGTTATTATTTAAGAAAAGTAACTATAACAAATCATATACTATATTCTGAAAGCTGAGAATACAGTGAATTCGGATATGTCAAGAGCTACTATGACTACTATTTCAAAAAATTACCTTTTTTGTTACAACTCGTAAACGATATTAAACAAAACAGAAGTCTAGAATAATAATTTTATTCTAGACATTAAACCATACAAAAAGCTTTTAAACAATTTTTCCATTATTTTTGAAATAACGAAGGTACAGCCACTTGGCGAAATTTAAAAAAAAGCCAATTTTTGCCTATAATTCAAAAACAAAAAAAGATATTTACATTCTGATTGCATTAATCAACTCAACAGGAAAAAGTAGATCAGTAATGTGTATTCAGTTTTTTAGCATGTTTAGTTTCTGAAATACCTGCATTTATTTCGAATCAGGGCCGCCCTGTACACTTATAAATACTGTCTTCAGTAGATAAAAACCTTAAATACGACTTGTGTAGATAGCACAATCGATTTCGAGACTGTTAACAATTTTTATGACAAAAATGCACAATTTACAACAGCTAATTGTATGTTACAAAGATACATAAAAATGGGTTTCCTTTTAAGTGCATGGTTTGAATGTTTCTTCACATCTGTCTTTGCATAGTATGTATGTTGTGCCTTTTGGATGCACAGTATACCCCATAAGCTCATTGTGGGTGGCCAAAGTTTTTAATGTTTGAGTTTTAACTGTAGTAGACAAAAATAAAAATAATTCCACATATAAAAAAAGCTTTAACAGAAACTTCTTATCTTGAAATAGCAGATGTCTCTATTAGTGCACAATCCATGAAACAGATTTCTAAAAAAACCCCACTATACAACAGCTTATTATATACAGGGTGTTTTGAAAATGGCGCATGATATTGTACATCACATTAGTTTATATCACAAATTGAGAAAGACATTTTGATACTATTTTGACGAACACGAACAGAAACAACAGCAACCCTAGTAAAATAAAAGTAGATCATCATGCAACGCTGTCAGCTCAAAAAACTTTTAATTGACCATATTTTAAAAACTATTGGTTTATGGCAAAAAACGCAGTTAACTTACTAGTACAGATTTTGATGTAGATTCACGAGGTGTACAAATAATGTATTTTGAAAACGATTATCATCTGAATAAGTACATTGGCCCGGTTTTTATTCTCCTTTCACTAACTAATAAAGTATCTTTAAAAATTTAAACAAGTATAGCTTTATCCGATCTTAACAAGAAGGAAAAAACAAAATCAGTCATCATGGTAATTAGTGAATGTTTAGATTTAATGACAAGAGCAGAATCCGACCCATTGTATACAGGACTCTTAAATATAAATCAAGTCTAGAAATAATCAAATTGTTGAAAGTATTCTGCAGTTTAACTTTTAAAACTATAATAATTAAAACACAATTCCATTTATAACCTTAAATTTATTCACCTGACGCGTTTCGATATACGGGATGTAACAAATTTCCAGACGGCTTCTGCGACTAAAAATTAGAAAAAAGGTTTCTGTAAACATATGTCCTAAAGTAGTTCGTTATTGAGTTACAGCTACTTAAGGTTTTTCAATTCTTTATTCAAAAAGGTAACAGAAAACGGAGCTATTAAACTGAACTCGTCATAAATGTTGCTAATCTGATAATTCTGATCAGAAAATCGTCCACACAGTACAAAAGGATCAATCAAAAAATTGTTGATAATTTTTGCCCATACATTAATTGAAAACTGCTGAAGGTTCTTGTCTCCGAAGTATATTGCTCTTGTAAAGCCAGCTTCATCTGTAAAGAACACAGATGACAAAAAGAGAAAAACTTGTCGCGGTGAGAAGTCATTCTCACTAAGTCGTTGTACTCTTTGCAGGTGGTACCGTTAAAGTTGATCAATTCTTCCACACAATCACACCTTTCGCCGATGCAGTTCTTCGAGTACTATTACATGCATTTTCCTTAAAACGCTCTAACACATTTTCTTTCAAGTTCAAAGTTCTTGTAGTTCGTGATCTGCCGCTGTCTCAGACTACCGGTTTGAAAGATTTCTTAATGTGAAACCTTTCAAACGTTTTTTTCCTTGGTAACAGTCGGTTTGAGAAATGCTCTTCGTAAAGTCTTCTTGCTTCAGCCTTATTACAATATGCTAAACCATACATCAAACGAAATAACCTACCATTTTTGTACAATTAATTAGAAGACAGTATGTAATGTCATTTTAAGTTTCGCATAACCATCCGGATTCTGCCGCAAATTTCGTTTTTAATGTATTCATTTACTGTGAATTTATTATTCCGTTTTGGTTTATAAAATTTATACAGTCACACTTTTATGGTTATCAAACATTTTGCTTAAGGTTTTTTTGAAGTTCTTTGTTAAGAGTAAAATGCATTTAACAATCTGTTTTATGTTTTTTTTTCATTATAAGAATATTTTATATTTGGTTTTCATTTACAAATTCGATATTATAGTTACTTTGTCCAAATTATCACCATACGTGATTTTTGGTAAATTTAAGCAGACTAAACACTTCGTATGGCTCTGCTCTTCTTAGAAATCGTTATTTGTGTTATAGGGTTTTATGGTCTATCGTCAGCAATCTGCGGCCGAATAAAAAGGTCGTTTTAAATTAGCGAAACTAGTTGTGGAAAATTTTTATTTCTTATGGGCTATTTGTGTTTGATTTGACTTAGCATTGTGTAACCGGCTTTGATATTTGGTTGTAACTGTTGGGTCGATCAAAACAGTTTGTAGTAAAGACGAAAGAGTGTCATTTTTGGTTTCGAGCGGAACGCTCGCGCTTTGAGCGCGGTGCGTTTGCCGCTTGTTCGGTGGCTAACAACAATTTGTCTGTCGTGAATTCGTCCCATTTAGTTTTTGGTGTAGTTGCTAGATATTTTCTAGCAGGAGGTACAATTATGGCAGCGACAATTTTGTCGGATCTGGCCTTAGGATTCACGGACGACGGGAGCTTACCCTGAATATTTGTGTGGAGATGTACCTCAAATAAGTGTCAATGGACACAGTGTTGGCCGCATCGGCGTTAAAACAAACCACTTTGTGGGAATAATCTGTTTCTTGGCGCCCTTTTGGTATCTCTTTTAGGCTTTTCAGCTAAGAACTAAGTTTTAGGTTCAGGTAAGATCATCAAAGCCTGGATTATTTACTATTTTGGAACCTACTCCCGTCTTCGACATGAGCTATGGGCTTGAACATCCACCGATATCTGGCTTATACGGGACTTGTGCATACTTTTGGGCATTTTTCCGTTACAAGTACTAATGATTTAAATGACTTAATTAAGTGTCACGGCTGAAAACAACAAAGTTGAAAAACCTCAAGTGGCTGTAACTCAATAACGAGTCACTTTAGGACATATGTTTATATAAACTCTTTTCCTTATTTCTAGTGGTAGTCTGATAGAAGTCGCCTGCATATAGTTAAGCACTATTTTTGTTACACCCTGTATATCTTCTTCAAAGCCATAAATAAACAAGTTGTTATGGTAACCAGCTAACTTGATCTAAATTCAATCTTGAAATTAAATACCGAAAGTGGAATTGCGTTTTAATTATTATAATTTTGGTAACAGTTCGATACAGCTACCCCTAAGATTAAATTTGTACAGAAAGAATGTAACCTTACCAATGCATGTATATCCATTCAGAGAATGAAAACCTGCGGAAGGCCTTTCCGACGCCAAACAATTAAAAAATCTTTAAAAAAACTTCGAACATCGACGATCTTGACAGTTCACTAGCAAAACGAAAGCCATGACACTACGATATTGCGGCTACGTTTGTGCTACTCTCCGAGAGCGTAACAATCGACAGTACCACGACCCAATTTCCCTAAATCACCTGGAGAATACTGACCCCGCGCAAGCATGGGTGAATTCATTAAAAATTAACTCTTAACTACTATTAACCTAGTAACACCCTTGCTGCGCCCCTGCGCAAGATTGTGGTAAATTCATTAAAACGATTAACGTTTAACTTCTTCTAACCAAACCACACCCTCGCTACGCCCCCGAGCAAGATTGGGGTGAATTCATTAAAACAATTAACGTTTAACTCCTTCTAACCTAACTACACTGTTGCTACGACCTCGCCTATAACATCTATACGCGGTTCATGCTGCAGTAGAGGGTTGGTAGTGTGCGCAGCAGCTGAATTAGTTGCCAACTGCACTGTTTAATTCGTGCAACATAACCTAAGATGTCCTTAAAAATTAACCAAGATTGGATTAATTTTCTTTACCTCCAGCCACCTAATTGTGTTCTGGGAGTAATTCTCTACCTGCTAATACCAAAAACTTGCTCTTAAAACGTCGTTTTCCTAGGAGTAGTTATATCGAACAATTACCTGAATTTTAATTTACATATACTTTTATTATTCAGAATCTGTTCTCAAGATCGACTGAGAAAACACCTAGTACCTGCTGTTTTGCTTTAGGACCGATTACTTTATCCATCACACTGCCCTTTACCGGTTATGTAGGTGGTCAGCAAATCAGTGTTGGTACTTACGTAAAAAATATGTCCAGTGTTCGTATTAACCATGTGCAATATGAAATAATACGGGTAAATAGATTTTTAAATATTTTATTTTACTTTTAAGATAGACGCCATTTCTTTTTCTTACAACATGAATGTAACATTGTAGAGAATACTGTTTAGAATCTGATGTATGCATACCGGATGTTATTTTAAAAACTTTCAACCCTTTATATCTCGCAAATAAATGAAAATGTAAACAAGAAAACCATGTCGATTTTATTATATGATGTCGATATTGATGGTGTTCGATACAAAATAATACGGGTAACAGATTTGCAGTTCTTCTCTTTTACTTTTAAGATAGGCACCTGTCCTTTCTCTTACATCATGAATATAATATTTTGAAGAATATTGTTCAGAATCTAATTTGTAGATATAATTTTGTACTATGCACATGGTATTTTCTTTTATACGTTAGAGTGTCGAACTTAGTGCTACCAAGCCATCAGGAAATAGAAGACGTTCAGAATGTACTATTGCTGTGGAAAATGCAAGTGCTGTAGGAGCACATGCTGAGAAATCATGGACAACAACTTTAGTTGTTTCTCCAGCTGAAACTCCAAATTTATCATATTGCAGTGTAATCAGTGCTAGTTATTATTTGAAAGTAGGTACATTTGGATGATTTTTTGATGATTTTCTTTTAGTAATAAATAATGTATACGTTACAGGTTGAAGCCATTTTGCCATTTCCTCATTTTAATATAAAAATATGCTGTCCCCTTACATTTGGTACAGTGCCTTTAACAGAAACTAATACAAACATGACTGGTCCTTCTAGACAGTTAAATTCTTATGCAACAGCTCCACCAAGTGTGCAAACTGTTGAATCTGGTGAAGGTTTAGCACAATCTGCAGGTATTAATAATTATGCTTTGCTTCTTATTACTGCTTATCTAGAAAATAAAAGAAACTTATTTATTATAATTTGCATAGGTAGGTATAGTATAGCTACCTAATAAATATGATTTTGATAAAAAAAAGTCTATTTTATGCTGTTCTTGTGCGACACAATCAGCAAAGTTATCTATTTGTTATGATGAAGAATATGTTTTGCTCTTTCTGCCGTTACAATTTAGATGTTTGTACCATTACATAAAATTATATAAACTCTTTTTTCAGATTCTGCTCTGCCTTCTTATGAAGATGCCGTACTGAAATCAGACAATAGTTAGTGACACATAGCCATCAAGGTCTAAACAGCTTTTCTAGCTGTACATTCAACTGTACATTATGATTATATGTTTTTGTAAACTTACTTCTAAAGTAGATGTAACTGTTTGCAGTTCCTAAAATAGTTATTTGCATTACCAAAGCAGATAATGCAAAAATAAGCAATACAACAAAGTAGTATGCCTCTGATGGCAAAACTGCTGAACGAAATTCAGAAGGTATTTGGGCTTTTTGCTTGTTGTTTACTACATATTTCAATTTTCAAGGCGAATTGTTATTTATATAACGTGAATATTTGTTGTCAATTGTTTGTGATCTTGGTGCATTTTGTTTTAAAAGATTGTCTTACGTTTAACAACAGCTTCTAACCGAACTTGTCCCATCCTAAACTACCTAGACATACCTGGAAAATGTCTTAATTCGCTTAAATTACATTACTGGCATTTAAAATTGCTTCAGATGTTGGGATCGCATTTGAATAAGGAAACATTTGGAAAAGGCTAAGCTTTACATTCACTTTATTAGTATTAAGAAATGAATCATTCACACAAGTAATAATAGGTAAGATACCTTCTCGGTGTCAAAACTAACTGATTTTAAAGCGCACGAGAACTTCATTTGAATTGTCCTTATGCAAAATTATAAGTTTTCAATATTTTATTAAATTCATACTTGATTTAGTTTATAACCCTCGAGGTAAGTTTACGGAAAAGTATTGTGAGGTACTATCACGGCAAAAAAAACGGGGCACCACACAGGTTTTAAAGTTCCCCTTGTAAATCTTATTAACTGAACTAACAAATCCACCTTAAAGCCTGATGCAAGAAAGAGAAATTTTGTTAGAAACGACGTATCCTTAGACAAGTGTGCCCCGTTTTTGCCGCGATAGTACATGAACAGAACAGTAATACAAATACTTAAGCATTTTCTCATTTTGTGTAAATGATAACGAAAAATTTTGTTCGATTCACTTGGTTATGATGATCTTTACAGATATTTACAAAAATTGCCCAGGTGCATGCGGCGTCATCCTTAGTTTTGCAAATAAAGCCTGATATTGCTCTTTTATATTGAGTTAACCGCAATGTAGTATTGTTGTTGTCTGGAAACCTCTTCCCGTGGTATGACATTACGTGCAACATTGTAAATTGAACAGATTTAACTTGATCAGTCCTAATTAGCATGAACCCAATTATTCAACAAGTTGTCTTCATGACTATTTTGACTAATCAGATTGACCCGGGGTCTATTACATCGAGTTACTTTGCAACTTTTCATTTTGCAATTTTTTAGTAGGAAATATTGCACTTCGTAAGTACTTGTCAGTTAAATAATTGACAATTAAAACTTGTCAAGGTGCAAAATGCAGTGTAAAGTAAAAATCTTTGGTACAATACCTCCCTGATTCAATTTTTGTAAACGCTTCGAGTGACATTTAACTTAATACGATTGTTGTACATATTCAGATGATGAAATGGCTAGCTTACATTTTTGTTGCGGGTTGGAAAACGACTATTTGCGACAAGCTGAACGTCTTTATCATGAAGGATTATAGAGACCAAAAACTGATATAGGTAGTTCGATACCGGTTTGTTTTTAAACCCATGTTTATTAGCTTTTTTCTTTGTTGGTTTTAACCCTAAAATATTCTCTTAATATATGGTTGAAAGCTTTTGGGATATCTTATATTCTAGATAAAACATTTGCAGAAAATCTAAAACTAAAGTTGTACACAGAAATGTAATTTAAAGCCCAATGTTAAGATTGGCATTACCAACATGAAACAAGGCAGACAAGGTCATGTAATGATTTACTCCTGCTTTTAGACTAAGAACAATGACTAACGTAAGTAGGAAAAACTATTTTTGCTTCACACGTCAGAAGAACATTACATTTGGTGACTTGATGGGCAAAGTTCAAGATTGACAGTGTTGAGCAGCAGTAAAAGTGCTCGCCAATTGTGAGGTAGATCCATAACCAAAACAAACTTTTCCTATTATAACTAAATTTAATTTTTAAATTTATTTGTATTTTCGGCGTTTGAAGAAATAGCATTTTATTCGTAGTAAAAGTGACTTTTTGTGACTCGTCTGTAATTGTCGGATTCGCTAAGCTCATCTGTTAACCCTACAAACTCGAGACAAAAAGTTTCGCTTTTATTCCCAAAAACAATTTGTTCTTATTTAAATGTTCTACGATATGTAACTGTGTGCTTACTGATGGAGACATTCAATTTAACTCATGGTAACTAGAAATTACGTTTTAAAAACCGTCTCTTTATCTTTCTAAGGTGAAAAG
Organism: Ignelater luminosus; assembly: GCA_011009095.1. Taxonomy (NCBI): domain Eukaryota; kingdom Metazoa; phylum Arthropoda; class Insecta; order Coleoptera; family Elateridae; genus Ignelater; species Ignelater luminosus. The sequence continues at coordinate 284,342 of VTPC01002362.1, forward strand.
ACCATTTTAAGAAGCTAGTTACATAAAAAATATATGTATACTCATTATCTACTACCAAGAAATGTTTTCTGAAGACTTGATTTATTTTTGTAAAATGTTTTTTATTTTTTTATTATCTCTTACAGTATACAAATTTACCTTAAAGTTAGTAGTTAGTAGATTGATATGTATTACCTACGTTCTTAGTATAATGTTAACGTATAATGTATTACGTGTTTCATTACTAAAACAAAAGTATCCACAAAATAAATTGTTTAGTAAAAAGTGTTGAATTGTCTTTCTTCCTACTTCCTAAGATGCATCACTTATGTATTATCATTTATCACTGTCCACATTGTAAAGTGATTTCACACATATCAGTGATAAGACTTGGTTGCGTGTGTTTATTATTATCAACATGACAGGTGAAAACCCAGTACCAACATTAGTATTCATAATACATAAATACACTGTATATCACAAGTCTAACCATTACAGTTTAAAATAAAATAAAATTATCTCAAAAACGAAGCACGACCGGAAAAAAGTTATTTCATATTTTATGCTTAGAAAGTCAAACTGAATACGAATTTTCATTTTTAGCCTAGTGGTATAAATCAATATATAAAAAGAATGTATGTGTGTATATATTTGAAAAAATATACGGTCAATAACATTAGGGAGTGGTCTCTATTATCCCATACACATAGACAGCCTGTTGAAATAACCTGAAAGATGTGTTGCATGTATAAAGTGATTGCATCGCACAATACGCACATCTTTGAGCACACACATAGTTTCAAGGTTATTTAATAGTAACAAACTAAATAAAAATAACATACTTAATTTGTTTTGTAGTTATCTAAATTTAAGATAAAAATGTGTTGAATTAACATTTTGGAACTTTTGCATTCTAATTCGAATTTGTAACAGTTACAAACTGGTATTTGCGTATGATGGTGGCCAACTACGAGTATTTTTAGAAATTATTTTTAAGGTTAGTTATTTAATTTTTGTTTTGTGATTTACTGTACTTATTTAAATTATATTTTTCGTAAAGAGCATTACTAATAATAACTTATTATTTAATTTTTGTTATAATTATTAAACTGTGGGATCTGTCGTATTTACTTCTGATGTATAAAAATTTAGATCTTATAATCTAGGTCATTTAAAAACTAGAAAGTGCGAATAATATTGCCAACATATTTTGTTGTCATAAAATGCACTTGGATTCTATTATAATCTTTTCTAAAATATACAGTTAAAATTAAATTTAAAAAAGTGGTAATCTATCTATATAAATAAAAATGAATCGCAAAAATGTATGAAGGCGTATCACTTCACAACGACTGAACCAAATTGGATAATTCTTTTTTTGTTGTGTTTGTTATTATCAGGAGAAGGTTGGTATAAAAGAAAATTTCCAAAAAAATGTACGGAAAGACGTAAAAAAACATTTTTTCTCTTATTCGTCATTTCGAGTGGTTCCCGAAGTATACAATAGATGGCGCCACCGGCAGGGCGGCAAAAGTGTCGAAGTGTATGTAAGGAAGTTTTCCCTAACTTTGAGGTAATTTGAAAAATGTAATGGTCAAAAACTCCTTTTGAATAATACAAAAATCATACTACGTGTTTATTTATTGTGATCTTTAGTCACAAAACAAGTCGTACATTACATATTTTTCAGAATACATTCTTCTAAAGTACCAAATCAAAGAAGAATTTGAATAAAACACAAAATGTGTAGGTAATTCAAATTATGAAACTTGCAACACTTCAACATTCGGATACACTTTAACACATCGTTCAATAAGTCCCGAGACTAACAACGAAAACAACATTTTTTTTTCAAAAATCATTTTTATTCATCAATATAATCTCCTTTTAGAGTGATACAATCTTTCCAACGCCTTTCCAACATTTCTATACCATGTTTATAGAAGGATTTATCCTTTGCTTCAAAATAGGCTTCAGTTTCGGCAATGACCTCCTCATTCGAGCCAAATTTTTTTCCCTGGAGCATTTTTTTGAGATCAGCAAAGAGCCAGTAGTCGCTGGGGGCTAAATCTGGCGAATACGGAGGATGGGGAAGCAAATCAAAGCCCAACTCGTAGATTTTTGCCATTGTTTTCATGGACTTGTGGCATGGTGCATTGTCTTGCTGAAAAAGGATTTTTTTCTTCTTCATGTGCGGTCGTTTTGCTGCGATCTCCTCCTTCAAACGTACCAACAAGTCAATATAATAATCACTGTTGATCGATTTACCTTTTTCCAGGTAGTCAATGAAAATGACGCCATGTGTATCCCAAAAAACAGACGCCATGACTTTGCCAGCAGATTGCTGCGTTTTTGGACGCTTTGGGCGGCTTTCGCCAGCCATGCGCCACTCAGATGATTGCCGATTCGACTCCGGAGTGAAATGATGTATCCATGTTTCATCCATGGTCACGTATCGACGCAGGAAATCCTTTTTATTGGGAGTAAATAGCGATAAACAGCTCTCTGAATCGTCGATTCGTTGCTGTTTTTGTTCCATTGAAAGCAATCGCGGCATCCACTTGGAAAAAACCTTTTTCATGCTCAATTTTTCATGAAGGATTGTAAATACGCTTCCAGATGATATCTGTGTCATTTCTGCAATCTCACGGACCTTTACTTTGCGATTTTTCATTACGATTTTGAATACTTCACTCACATTTTCCGGTGTAACGGCTTCCAAAGGCCTACCCGAACGTTCCGCATCCTTTGTGTCCGTACGACCACGTTTAAACTCAGCATACCAACGACAAATCGTTGATTTGGATGGAGAGGAGTCCGGGTAACGTTTCTCAAGCCATTGCTGGGCTTCTACGGTGTTTTTACCCATTAAAAAACAATGTTTTATCAACACGCGAAACTCGCTTTGTTCCATTTTTCAAACAAATTACAAAGTGACTTTACTCTAACCTCGATAACTCTGCTGTTTGTGGTCCAATCGACGTGAAATTTTTACACGTTTCATGTGAAGGTTCGCACTCGAGGGAAACGTGGCTAGTTTGGTACTACTAGCACCATCTCTGGGTTAGTCTCGGGACTTATTGAACGATGTGTTAATTAGCTAATGTCTCTTTCTTCTTTTTTTTTGTTATGGCGTAATACTCATTCGAGAGTCGGCAAACCATCGGCGCTCTTTTTATACTGTCCAAATGGAAAAACTAAAAATGTGGTTTATTACAAAGCTTTACAATAAAGTATATAAATTCTTAAGATTTTTCTTTTATTTTAATCGTAATTTAATTTCGAAATGGAAAATTGTCTTATTTTTTTCATTAGGTACTCCACCCGTGCGAAGCCGGGGCGGGCAGCTAGTTGTCATTAAAAATTTACTATCTAAAAAGCTCGGTTTCTAGTAGCCACTACTCTTACATATTTGCCCTAAGTTTGCTCCGATTGATCGATTGGTTTCCGACATTAGAGCCTTTTTCTTAATTCTATTCTTATGTAACCTATAATAGATTTGTTACTAGAAAGTGAACCTCTACAATTATCAGAAAATAAGATAAAAATTCTACGATGCCATTGAAAAAGAATGTTGGCATCAGGCCCGTAGCTGAGGGTTGTAGCGCCTGCGTGACAAAACATATTTTGGCCCCCCCCGCGCTCCATGTATTCGCTTGCTTTTGCAAGATATTTAATAGGAGATATTTGCGAAACTTTAGTATAGAGGGTGTAGAATTGCTTTACGCATCATAAGCAGTTTGCAGAAAGTACTGTTTTAATTTTTCCCCGGTTTCGGAAAAATAAAAATAACACAAATAGCATGTGCACTAAGTTTTCTTTTGTCTAGGTACAAAAACCCAATTTATCCCTTTGCTCCAAAATAATTAGGAAAGCAAATAATTTGGCATTTTAGTTACTACGTTAAATATTCACTGTTAAATTCGTATGATTGATGAACCAATTCTACACCTGTATAATGTAAATACTTACTGTTGTTTTACTACCTTCTTTGAAAAAGTAAAAGAACGCTTTTAATTTAAGAATTAAAGAGTAAATAATTAGGTATTCCAGTTAATAACACAGAATTTACATGATAGTTATTTACTAGTAAAACCTTTTACAAAGGTACTCGCCTCACTTTTGCATTAGCAAACTGATCGACTATCTCTTCCACATTTAAATTCTCAGATAAAAGTACTTCTTAAATAATTCTTAATGAATTTCAACCTTTAAAATGATCTTTCTGCTGCGGCTACAGATACTGGAAGGGATAGAAGGATTTTGAGAGCTATAGTAAGATTTGGGAACACCGAACTAATATTTTGTTGTGTTATATACTCTAAAACATCTTTAGGATTTTGGTTGCAACTAGTTAATGTTTTTAAAGCAACGATTTTGTCGTAGAACTCAGTGCCGTTTAAATCTTTTTTGTTCCTCTCTTCATTACTCAATTTCAGATCGAGATCAGTACAACCATTTTGCAATTCTTCATCACTAATACACTGCATTTTACACAAGAAACCAAATGTATCTTTATGATTTCTTAAAAGTTGAAATCTTTCTTCTATTGATGTGTTCACTGAATCCAAAATTTGCAAATAAAAATTAACTTTAAAATACTGTTTTGGATCTAGGGTGCTTGATTCATCAGATGCTTCGTATTAGAAAACACATTTTTCTTTCTACGGGGCACCAAATTCATTTTTGGAAATTTGCATTTCACTTCCAATTCCAATTCTCTGGCTTTCTTGACAAAATTTTCATCGCTTCTCTGTTGAGTGATATAACAATTTAAGTTTCTTAGTGCAGTTACTGACTCGTGGATATTAACCTGAGCATTCTGAAGTAGTTTACTTACAACATTGACTTTTGTTAAGATATCCTGCCAAATGGTTAAGGAGCATGCGAATTTAAACGATTTAATGTTAACGGCTTAACACTGGGCCATATGTTTATAGTATTTGCATCCCTGTTTCCATCATTAGCGATCTGTTCCAGGCTATCATAAACTTCACGAATTTGATGATACAAGGAATTGATCGCTTTTATTCTACTTTCCCAGCGTGTTTCTGATAAAGGCTGCAAATTTAGATTTAGATCGATGTGGAGAAGCAGAAAAAAGTTGAAGCCTGGAAAAATTACGAATGCGATTTTATTAAATTTGCGCCCTTTGTAAGTGGCGCCCGCGTGTTAGACACGCACTGCCCGCCCGCCAGCTGCGGTCCTGGTTGGCATCATAATAACATTTTCCAACTAGTCGAAAAGTTACAAAAAGAGACCTAGTTTTATGAATTTTATTTATATGTAAATTGTTTTACATTATTCCAAACTTGAGATCGCACTGTCACACAGGATTGATTCCATACAAAAAACAATTTACAAACAAATCTTAAAGTTGATTTTATAGTTAAAAACTTCTAGTAAGCAGCAACTTGTTTTATTTTGTAGGTTCTGTCCAAATCAATATATCTTCAAACCTGCTATACATACTAGATACATAGGTAGATTAACGTTAACTAAATGGGGGACTATGTAAAGATTAGATTAGACAACTACAACAATGCTTGTTATCCTGGTCAAACATTGGTTGGTAAAGTGGAATGCATGTTGACATCAGAAGAAACTATTAGAGGTACAATGTATTACAATAATATAGTGTCATTCAAAAAGAAGGGAACAATCGATAACTTTTTTATCTTGCGATTGCCGAAACAACGGCTAAACAGTCTGTTGTCTATTAGCATATGTGCTATTTGGTGGCACATTCAATTTTTTTTTGCATTTCTGGTTAAATCCTCTAAATCCCACAAAAAGTTTGCAAGTGTTCAAGACAGTTTTTGTCTATATTTAACTATCGTAAAACAATAGACAGCCTTTTGAAAAGCAAACACGCCATGACCAGCATTAGAGTGTGTACTAACAATGAATAATAATAACCTTGTATTAATAAATTTCGTCAAATTTGCGATTTTACAGATAAACAATAATTCTGTCAGATTGGAAGTTTTGTTTTCCATGGTCATAGCGTTTTTGCTTTTTTAAAAGGCTGTCTGTTGTTGTACGATAGTTACATGTAGCGAACAGCTGTCTTGAACACTTGCAAACTTTTTGTGGAATTTAGAGCAAAACATTCTTATGCAACATTTATAGAATTTTATATGTGCAGAATGAGAAAAACATGGAGAATCAAAAAATGCCACAAAAAATACAAGGTGTCATTTAAAAAATCAAAGTTGTGTTGATTTCCGGTTTAACCGGAAATGGAGGAAAAAAGTGTGAAAGTACCACCAAATAGCATACATACTCATAGAGAACAGATTATTTAACTGGTGTTTCCTTAATTGCAAGATAGAAAAGTTATTGAGTGTTCCCTTCTTTTTGAATGACACTATACAGGGTATAAAGGAAATGGCGGGAAAAAACTACAATATGTTATCCTGTGCTCAAAAATAAGAAGAAATCCCCTATACCAATTTGGCCTTAACTGCCTATTTTTCAAAATATTAGCAATTAAAAGTTTTTAAATTTGGCAACGCGGTACGTTTAAAAGAGCGAGTTAGCAAGTTGCGCTTGCAATTCCGTATCTTAGTTACCATTGTTAGATAACGTGTAACGTTGAAATATTTTCTTGCACGGAATTTACCATTTTAAGAAGTGTATTACTAATATACTAGTACAAAAAAACTATAAACGGTACATAATTAGTGTTTTTTATGTTTAAACTCTTTTTAAACATTAATATTTTGTCGTATTTATTAAGAATGCGGAATCAACTAAGCAATTTACGACTTCCAATAACTTCTTCAAGATAGTGTTAACAGCAAAATGATATAGAGGTTTTCTGTTTATTTTTTACCGTAGAATAACGTACTGAAGTTTTTCCGCCATTTTCTTTACACCCTGTGTATGTAGTACAGTTTTTGCTCATACAAACAAATTGATATATTGGCTGTCACCTGCCATTTAGATTATGGGACAGTAATAAGTTGTTTAAATGATATATGTTTAAAGTAAGGCAGAGAATTATTATACGCACAGATGTTTAAAAAGCAAGCAAATGCTGAGTAGTGAAATATCATACTGTTTACAGAACTTGCACTTATTATTGTTTTATAATCGAAATTGCAAATGACAGAGTTATTACTAGAGTTATTATAAAGGATTTGTGTAGTTTAGTCTGTCAATGTTTACTGAACACTTCAATGCTTTGAAAAATTCCTTTAATGCAAGTTATTAAAGAAATGAAATTTATTGGAGTTTGCAAGTGCTTTATGATAACAACCTCACAAATCTAACATTTTAATTATATTTCCATTATTGTAGCTATACGTATCAAATTTAAGGGTCGTGCTAAGACACAATGGAGTGCAAATAAGAAGACATATACTGGTGAAGATATTTATTTTGATCAACTGTTTAATTTAGTTGGAGGCAAGTAAGCAATTACACATATATGTACATAGCCTATTTATTTGTTGTTAGCAAAGCGATTTCAAATTTCTACCAGCTCTACACAGTCCTTCAAAGAAAATGCAAATAACTGTAAAAAGAAAAACAACAGAGTCAAGTTTTTTCTGGAAAAGGATTCATCAAGAAGCGTATGCTATATTCCAAGTCTATCCGAAAAGTTGGAAAGTTTTTACTAAACTCCTTAATTAAGAAAATATAACATAACCTTGACATATTTTGGTAAACGGCAACACTAGCAACTTGTGCTACTAAAAACGCGTTTATAGAATAATAGCGACCTATCAGAGCTGTTTTATGCCGACTTTTACGGCTACTGTTTGGATAAATTTGAAATAGAATACTTGAGTTGAGTAATATACCATTTCTCATTATTGTAAGTACCTAACTTTTCTTAATATAACTTGGGCCTATCCTATGCATTTGATTCTACATTTATGTCTTATTGGTCTAATTGCAGTAGACTGATAGTATAAAATAAAATTGCTTATTACTATGTAGAGTGGTATAATTAGTAGAAATTTGAAATCAATCTGATAATATTAAACAAGAAAGATGCAGGGGTATGTCTGTATATGAGTTGGCAACCCTGCTTTAACTATAGTATTTAATATTTATTAATTCATTTGGATTTTAGTACATTGCTGTAATATGTTTTGTTACTTGTTAAATCACATATTTAATTATTACAGGCGACCAAGATTTAACTATACCAGCTGGTACACATTCGTATCCGTTTTCATACATACTACCAAACACATCATTACCATCTCCGTTTTCTGGAACCTGTGGGAATGTTAAATACAAAATTAAAGTAACAGTGGACAGACCATGGAAGATTGACTACGAAGATGAATTTTTACTGAATGTTATTGCACCATTTGATTTAAATAATTTTCTAGAAATAAGAGTAAGTAGTTTGATACTACATTCTGATTAACATAAAACAATACACAAATTTCGAATAGTAGTATATTATGTACCAAGGGACTAAAAACGTTTTTTGTTCGCTGAGAGGATGTCAAGTGCTTTAATAAACAGTTTAGTCCCGT
>VTPC01002362.1:297821-325158 GCA_011009095.1 Ignelater luminosus
GGTCCAAGGTAGCTTCACCATATGCCACAGTCAACATTCGGAATGCGTCCGCGCACTTAATTTTGATTTTCACACAAAATTTGATACAGATTCTTTGATCAATTTTTTGGAATAGGCAAGAATCGAAGACGAGCCAAACACGTCCAAGCAAAACAGCTGTCAAAAATTAACTGAACATTCAAAATGGCCGAACTTGTCGGCATAAGTGAGGGACATGAGTACCAACATAACGCCACAAAAAATCGAAAATCGAATATACGTAACCCGCGGAAATTCAAAATTCGCGATACTTTTTGAACAGACCCCGTATATCACTTACCTATTTCTTAGAGTAATACGTCTATTCATTTATAAAACTCTTGAGATCGGTAGTGAAGTAACGCGAAATAGTAAAGTGGGGCGAAATCGGCAGTAAAGTTATCATTTCATACAAGAAAGAAAAAATATTTTGTTTCTACGCAGCCTATAATCCTTATTTAATATGTTTACCAACATTAAATCATTTATATACTCCGTTCAACTTAACAAGCTACTTGAAATAAACAAATAGTAATCTCATTAACCGTGGTTGAGTCGGTTTTATAATAAACAATCTTTTTATGCTTTGTTTTTGACAGTCATTTTACTTTGGTTAGTACGTTAGTTTAGATATAGATAATATGGAAAAGCATGTAAGAAAAGGCCAAACAAAAATCCTTTTACAACAGAACTCTATTAATTTAAAAGATGTAAAAGAACGAAGGAAAACTAATATTTTCTGCAGTTACATTATCCGAAATTTTTGGTAAATCAGTATTTTGCCATAGGGTTTTCTAACTGTAATACAATATTGGGAATATGCGATTTGTTTTCAGTAGAAGAAATCTCTGATAATAGAAGCTTATCAGAATTTTTCATTTCCTTTATGATTTAAAAAACAAGCTACATCAGATGTTTTGGTATCAGATTAAACAAAGTTTTTGGTTTATCTACCACAAACAGATCAAACTGTCTACTGGCCGAGATAATACTGGCATTTGAAGTTAAACATTTTTACCAGTTTTGACAGCCCCGCAGCTAGACCAGTGAATTTCGGGGTAGCTGATATTTTCATGCAATGAATAGTGGAAAATCCTTCTCTGACTCACAAAGCAGACATTGTAACGTACAATACAATTATTATTGAATTTCTTCGATCATCGAAAATGGTTTGGAACAGGATTCTGCATGAAAAAACTCTCTCTGCGAAAGAGTGAGTTTCTTAGACTATAATGCCAGAGCTCTAAACAAAAACATAGAGCGATCAATTTCAAATTAAAATTTCTTAAAGCTGGTACCGTGCCCCTAAATCAAGCACAAATATTGAACTAAATTCCTCAGCAATCAATCAATGATGCAATCCAAAAGAAGAAATTGAAGGAACATAAGTTTTTGAGGAGAGTATGTGCCTGGAATCAGAAAGTGAAGAAATGAAATATATGACGTGTAAGAGGCGCTGGAAGTAAAAGTGGATAGATCGGACGTAGATGGTCACAATGTGCTAAACACAACGGTTACTGGATGGTGGTAGCTAACCAACATAAATTACAATCAAAAACGAGAAAGTAAGAATCGGTTAATCATTTATCAATGCAGGGAGTTTCTAGTTTATGTAGTCAGACATCGGGAGGTGATAGAACATTGAGAAATAAGTGTGCTTTGCTGAATAAGCTTATATTCAAACACGCTTAGTTCTAGAGATACAGGGTGTTAAAGTTTTTCTAGAAATTCTTAGTTTCTGTGCTGTTTCAAACACAACATACGCTATTGAGCTGAAATTTCTTGTATGGTTTCTACTATGCGAAATTCATCTTTCTACAGTTTTTGTAGTTAATGCATTTCATCAACGGTGGAGATGCAGAAAGGGGCATTTATACTTCTGCAAAAAAGATATGTTACGTCACTGAGAAACTAACTGACTCTAATGTTTTTGTGTTTTATACTAAATTTACCAAACATAGCTACTGTGGTGTTTTCCGTGTATAATATACTGCGAGTAATTTAAATCTTTTGAAACTCTTGTAACTTATTGTTTAATGTAGGGATCTTGTACGTTTCGAATAACTGGCGAAGTAACTGAAATATTACGCAGTAATTTTGGCGTGGAGCTTATAAAGTGTCTGCTATCTCACATGTTGTTATAATTTATAACCTTACCAGTGGTGGAGATTTGGAGAGGAGTCTGTCCTTTAACATCCTGTATCTCAAAAACTAAGCGTTTTTTCATATAAGTCTATTCAGCAAAGAGCACTTATTTTCCAATGTTGTATTACTCCCGGCGTTTAACTACATAAACCGGAAATATTCTATATGCAAGCCAATTCGGAAGTGAGGGTTGTTTGGCTGCTGGATCTTTATAATTATTGTTTGTATGTTCGTGGCAGATTTAAAGTTCCTAAATTAATTTCTCGAGGAACAATTACGTATCGAGAAACTTTCTTTGATAAACATTTTTGTCTTAGTTTTACATGAAGTTGTTCCGCCAATTGTCGAACACCCTGTATAATACTTCATGTATTATGCTTACAAAGGGTGCCATGAGTTGCTGCTACTACAACTACAAATTGGGTGATTTTAACTATCTCGTAATAAAGATCTGAATATCTGATGATTTACAACATACCGTCAACCACTTCTCGTATACGAAAGGTTGATAATCGTTTAATTGCAGAAAGCAGAATGGACATAGCTTCAAGCATGAGGTTACATTACCCTTAGCAAAGAAATCTACCCTGTAGGTTTGCCGGTTCTTTTCAAAACATCTATTCATTATTCCATACAAATCGCTTGTGAAATAACACCTGCAGTCATCCTAACATTAGGTTCTGTATTGGAAATCGACGCATTTCCTATATAGCCAAGACAGCGCTAATACCGAGTTGTTTTGAAGATTAGTAACGATACCGTATATACGTCTAGCTAACTAAGTTGGTCTCGACTGAACAGTTACTGCATAGAACCTGGGCAGATTTCTCTGTGCTGGTTTTAGCACGAGTAACTGCATAGTTTCTGTAAGGTTTCTGGACGGTTTCAACTTTTGTGCTACTACGGTATCTAGACTACTTGGTTATGGACTAAGAGGGTGGATTACAGAACATAGAAATTACACCACAGAGCAGTAATAGAAAGTGCCTATACATGTTAGAAGATTTCCAGGAGAAACATTATTTGGCAAAAGGTGTACTCTCTACAAATAAGCATCCAACCACGCCATGGTATGAGATTACAAGTCTGTCCAAGGCATTGATCGACTACGTATAATATCTGAAATGATGAGTGCCACAAAGTTCCTTGAACTACTGCAGAATAAGATGCTGCCTAGTAGGAAAGTCTTGTTTGGAGAAGAAAGTTTTATTTTCCTGGATGATAATGTACTTTTCCAATTCTGAATTACCACTAATAAAATTAACAGAATGAACTGATCAATCTGAGTTTCATGGAAAACTTTTAGCAAAGGCTAGCAAGCATCATATCTAAAAATATCAGCAAAAACGGAATTAATCGCATTTCTAGTATAAGCTTAAAATCGCTGTGTTTCAAAGGGAGAGTTAGGAAAACTGGTAGATTCCATGCTAAAAAGATGTGAATGGGTTATCCAGAATAAGAACTGACTAATCAAATATAATAGTGTAGATTTAAGTAATATATTAAGTATTGTGTAATTTTGAGGTGTTTTCCTTTTTTGCATTGTCTTTATAACCTTGTAATTAAGACTAAATCTGTTTTCTAATTATATTATTGTTTTAGTTAAAACTTTTGGTGTGTGCAGGTTATCCCTACGTATTAGCTTTTTCATAAGCATCTTTAAACGCTCATCTTTAAAAATAAGTAATTGACAAATAGTCTGATTTTAATGATTTTCTAACTAAATTTAAAAATCATTTTCATGAATTATCCCAAGTCTCGTCTTATTATCTTTAATCTTATCATTTAATAGTTAATATTTAATATTTGCTAAATCAATACATTGTTAGTTGCATTTGTTGATATTAGGTAGGTATATGTTCATTTTGTATGAATTTCTGAGTTTGCCGCTTTATCTAACGGAATCGATATCACACATCTCTACTGCATACAGTAGATAAGATAAGCTTTATTAATAATAACTAAAATCTTGTCACTTGCCTAACACAATAGTATTTAAGAGTTAAAAGAATCTATTAAAGAAAGTAATTTGTAAAATTTATCTTTTCTATGAATTTATTTATCTCATTTTTATAAATCATTATAAATCAATACTACCTTAATTAATTTGTCCTAATCATTAGGTATAATTATTGTGTTATAACCAAGGTGTCTAGTATAAACTGATTCTACATTTTTTAATAAATCCCCAAAAAAACGTAAATTTTTAGTTATTCTTATTTTTGTGTACAGAATTGTAATTATTAAACGCAAACTACAAAAAATGCAAAGTTCTGTAAAGATTGTGCTAAATGATAACCCAAGTGCGTTTTGTCCTGGCCAAACTGTAACTGGCAGAGTGGAGTGCATGTTTGCGTCTGAAAAGACAATTCGAGGTAAACTAAACATTTTTATATCTTTATCCATCTATTGAACAACTTTAGTAATAAAATTAAAGAGAGAAAACCTACTAGTATGCTATTACTAAGTACTAATAGTTGAACTCTTTTGCAATATTAGCCTAGATTTCTAAAACTATTCATCGACTTTCAATATTAGGCTTGCGTTTAATATGCCAGTTATTTATGCTTGAAATATTCAATCTCACAAATCAATCCTAAAGTCACTCGGGTTCTTTGTATATGTTTCAGCCATACGTATAAAATTTCGGGGAGCTGCTAAAACACGTTGGTCAGTAAAAATAGGAAAACATCACATGGCATTTTGGGCGGAAGAAATTTATTTTGATCAAGAATATACTTTAGTTGAAGGTAAGTTTTATTGGTTTTATCAAAACATTACACTGCAACATCTAAAACTAAGGCACGCAAAAGCTACTTTATATAGACGGTTATCTTGCTGAGATTCTCGTGATGAGATGATTAACTGATCGCACCAAAAACAAAATAGTTTCACATTTATATTAAGTACACACGCAACTTTGGGATAAATTTACTGGGATTATTTGATGAACAAAATCATGTTACCTCCTACATATACATAGTGTTAATTCATTTACGGATTATTGCTATTTGTGTTTTTCAGCTGATAGAGATGATCATGTGCGTTTATCAGCCGGTATACATGCCTATCCTTTTTCTTATACATTGCCACAAGCCTTACCAACATCATGCAATCAGATACATGGAAAAATCAAATACAAAATCAAAGTAATAGTAGACCGACCTCTGAAAACTAATTTTAAAGATAAATTACATCTTCATATAATGCCATCTCTTGATCTAAACATTTTAAGAAATGTACAAGTGAGTAACTATTCCAATTACTCTTTAAATCCAAATTCATGGTTTGTTGTTATTATTATTTATTTTATTTATTTAGGAACCATTTTCATATTCGGTTCAAGAAAGTATTACTCCTAGTTGTTTGTGTTTCAAATCGGATTTTGTTACATTTGCTATATTCCTCCCTGTTACCGGATATGCAGCTGGTCAAGAAATAAATGTTGGTTGTTACGTACAAAACATGACCAACGTCAATGTTAAGCGTGTACAGTATAAAGTAATAAGGGTAAGTAATTAGTAGAGACCGGATTTCTAGGCAATTGCCTAATTTTAGATTTTTTAGGCAAGCAAAGGAAATTTCATTTTAGGATAATCTACGCATTTTTCACAAAAAAAAATTTTTTTTTTAAGTGCTTAAGTATCTTTTTTTCTATGTTTTTGAAATAAATGCCTAGAATCTTTAATATCTGCCTATAAATGCCTATTTTGCCTAAATTGGTGGCTATTTTTTCTAAATAGGTGCCTATTTTACCTAAATAGATGGCTAGTTTGCCTAAATGGGTACCTAGTTGACCTAAAGGAGTCATATTTCCTTGTGTGAGTTTTTAATATCAACATTTTACTTTAAGAATTTTTAAAATACAATGTCAGTATTGTTACCTTTATTGATTAAGATCCGTTAGTTATTTTTAGAAATTTGTTTTCAACTTCTTTTAAAGAAACCTTTTATAATCCATTTCAGATGTCCAGGCAGTAATAAATCGTAATTTCTGCAAATAGTTTAAAAATATTACAATAAAGCTACTCATTAAAAGTTAGAGGTAGTAAAGAAAGTGTGCCCTTAACAGAAGATAATCCGCATAACATGTTTATGTTGATAGGCGTTTAAACAAGTCAGACTCCTAATATACGCGTCAAATTTAAAAAAGCAGATTAACCTTAAATGTCATTTAAGTAAGTGTATCTTCGTTATAAAACTAAAAAAAAGTCAAGTATCTGTATCTCGGAAGGGGTGCATTTTAGGACACTATTGTTATAATGGATTTTTTTTTTACTTATAATTAGCTTAGGAATTATCTATTAAAACTTTTTACCATCATTTGAAAACACCCTGTATAAATATCCTTATAATGTAGTACTTCCAATAATAAAATGTATTTCTAATACTGTAATTTGTTTTTAGATGTATTATTCAACGTGTTTTAAGTTTTTTTTATCGATTAACCGTTTTATCATATCAATATTGTTTTACATAGCTATAATACTTGGAATATCTAGTTTTTCAACGAGATAATTATTAAATTTTAGTTCACAAAAATTAATTATAAAAACATATAATGATTAAGCAGTAAAGCTGAAAATCTTGAATGAATTTTCCCAAGAATTATTAAATTGCATAAAATTCTTATTTGGTCACCTAAAGTGCCTATTTAGTTTCCTAAAATGCCTATTTTGGCCTAAAATGCCTACTTGGTAGCCTAAAGTGCTTATTTCGTTGCCTAAAATGTCTATTTGACCGCCTAGATTGCCTATCATGATGCCTACTTTAAAGGTTTTTAGTGCCTATTTGCCTGCCTATTTTGATGATTTTTAGTGCCTAAAAATCCGGTCTCTAGTAATTAGTAATATCTTAATTACATAGGGACAAATAATAAATTTCATTATATTATTTATACACCGTAGGCTTTTGAATTTATTTCTCATCATCCGCATGAACGTAGCAAATTGTCAGAAAATACGATTGCAAGCTGTAAAACAGATGCTATAGGTGCACATTCAGAAAAATCTTGGACTTCTACTCTGGTAGTCCCGTTGGATTTGGTACTCAACTTTTTTAATTGCAGCATAATAGATGTTGAGTATCGTTTAGAGGTAATAACTTCAACACATGCTCTTATTTAAGATTTTTTAAACGTTATTTTTGTAGGTAAAAGTTATAATGCCGTTTCCTCATGCAGATTTAAAAATTACTTGTCCAATTATACTCGGTACAGTGCCTCTGTTAGGATTAGATACAAATATGCTTGGACCACCTAGACAACCCGATACTATACCCACGGCTCCTTCAGTTGAAGAAGATATTCCAGGATCATCACATACAACTATCCATGTTGAAGAAGTTAGGAAATTATAGTTTATTCGCATACATTATATTTTACAAACTATTTACATGTAAATGAATCTTGAAGATCAAGCATCCTAAACCAAGATGAAATATTTGTTGTCTCCTAAGTAACTAATTAGTAATTACAGAATTACTGGTTTTTAGATTAAACTATCATTCTCTTTAATTGCTTCTGACAGTTTAGAGATAATTAAGACTTGAAATCTTTTTACATAAAATATAGGTGACGACTGTTGTGTTAGTTAGCTATTTTTGATTGTACCTAATTTCTTTCAATAAAGAATTTTTTATCTCTTTTATTTTATTATACGCTTTTTATAGATTTATACCAAAAAATAAATAAAAACAAGCAACAATCTATTGATGTGATTGAAGTATAAAAAGCCCCACATATCTAAACAAGTTAGGCAGCGACCATCCATCCGGGTGAACGTCACCACCACCGCCACGGAATTCAGGAACCGGAGGGCTGTTCGCCGCACTCCGCCTGCCGCCATCCTGCGTTATTGGCCGGGATGCAGGCCCAGTAGTGTTTCAGTCTTTTATTTCTCAGCCTCGTCAGATCGTCCTGCTACTGGATGGCAGGTCGTGATCAACCCTCAACCATCCACTTCACGATCGATTCCTGAGCCTGAGGCTCCTCAGGTCCGACCACTCCACCGTTGCTGAAATTCCTTTTCTGTCTGGTACTTCATGAGTAACCTCTTACTTTCCATCCTCACGTGGTTTGTAGTTTTCAGAAGAACCGCTTTACAGAAACTTTTCAAACACCTTAAACCTTACATCCCATCCATAAAATATTCACCTGTTTATAATTTCACAATTATAATTTTACTCCAACGATCTCCACTGCCTCCATCATTAACTTCCATCATTCATTTGCCTCCATCGTCAACTGCATCAAATACCAACCAGAATCATCGCAGCCGCTAGTTGATCATCATCGACTCACCAGCTCAAACATTCAAAAGCGTCGCGACGCGAAGCTACCCAAAACCACAAAAAAATAAATCTTTCAGGGTCAGTCCTTGCTACTCTACCAACCAGTTTGGTCCAGAAGATCCAATATCCATGTACTTACTCCACCGCCACAGAAATATCTTTCCGACGAGAGTCATGTTCAACAACCACCAACACCACTTTCACGGCTTTAGAAAAGCCAAAAACTTCTAAAGCCGTTGTGCTGTCCGGGCGTAACAATATCGATGATTTGATGAAGAACAAATTTTACTGGTGCTGCTAATCTTATACACTGAACTCAACTAACATTATTCAGTAAATATAAAAAAGCAAGACCAAATTGCTCGTACCAACTTATCTGGTCACTTATGCCATGCCATTCTTCAAGAAAGGAATTTCCCTTCGATTCAATGTTTCACTCCAAAAATATAACTTAAAGTTACTTTCTTTAATTAACCAGAGTGAAAGTGGTCGAGCACAAGAAAATCGAACAAAACCAAAACAAATCTCTAAAACTTTATTTTGAGATCTTTTAAAATTTCTACACTTTTAGACAGCCTTTGTAATTTTTAAAACATAGACCTATTGACCACTCTATAAGCTGTTGTAACAACACTTACTATATTTTTGTCTTTGAACCTATAACCAGAAAAGAGACTCATAGGTAAAGCTTTGAATTGACAAATATACCAAGCCTAAAAGGCCTATAATACGTCTGAGAATCCCAAGATATTTTAAAAGTAAGGCTCTCTTCAATATCGACCAGTTCAATTTTTTATTTCGGCACACATAACTTGTCTTTAAACCACTTGCATGCAGATCTTTAGCAGGTCGTGTTCTGTATTTAAAAAATTTTGTCAATCTCAATTTTTTTGTGCTAGTCAACAGTTTAGGAAAAATGCAGGATAAACTATGCACTCGATCAACTTAAACCAAAAATCAATCTTTGCTTAAAAAAGATCTAATCGACCGACTCAAAGAAATGGCTGACGAAAATACAATAATTGATCGAAAAGTACTCGTATAGTCTAAAAAGGTGTCTTAGGATAAAAATTCCCATCTGAAACCATAGAGTGTTTTCTAAATTTTAGTAAACACTAAAATAAATAAAAATAGAACAAAGAAGAGATATTTATTGTAGTAACTAAAAATGCAGCGATGTGTTAATGCAATAGCAATTGCAACAATTTGAAAATTAAACAGATTTCCTTCAGAAATTTTTAAAAATCCTTAATTAAACAACTACATATGTAATATTTGTGTAGGACCGACTGCTTTGTTTGTAGTCCTTAGAGCTTCTACACCAGCGTGAAACTATGATCCGCCTAACCTACAACCAACGGACATATTTGTTTATGAACCGACTGCTTTGTACATGCTTCTTTAATCCATTCCCTCAAATATTAGTGCGTCATAGTCTTCCGAGGGAAATTAGCATCTGCGGACTTGACAGTTGCTACATCTACCGACTGCACCCTGTATATGGTATTTTACAGAAGAGATTTTCTACATCCGAAGAAAAGAGAAGATGCTAATTCATTTTCTCCCCACATCAGTTCATCGCATCATTAGTCAACATTTTTACCGTCGAAACATTCTTCTACCAACCTGCAGCCATGCCATAATAATAATTGCAGCAAAACCGAAATAACTTACATGGCAGAAGAAAATAAGTTCCTACCATCAATACAAAGGATGCGCATACAGGTACAGGCCAATTGTCTTTACACTAACTAGATGCGATGCGCCAATCTCGTGCGCTGCAAGCTGTCCTTTCTCAGCAATGTAAAACATCAGTAAGGCTGAAGATTTACGCCTCCTGCCTTGGCGCTGAAGAATCTTTAATAACCAAGAACCCAAAACATTCACTAAGTACCTATGACATCGAATGACCGCTGCAGCAATTAGGGAAAGTTCATCAACACCCTCGACCTCGATGAATAACAAATCCGCCCTACAGTTCACAATACTAAAATCAAATTGCAAGTCTGTTTAAGGACATTTCGAAGATAACATTTATAAGTCCATTGAAGGCCATGCAGGTCCGCCTAAAGAACCATTTCATACCATTCCGAGTTGGAGCAGAAATCGAAGCCTCCACACCATTCCGAACTTGAGCGAGCAACGGCAGCATCCATGCCATTCCGAACTGGAGCAAATAGCAATATCATCCATGCCATTTTGGGCTGGAGCAAGTAACAGAAGCATCCACGCCATTTCGAGCTAGAGCAAAGATATCAAGTATCAAAAGAAGAATAAAAAGAAAAAGCATGGTGAGTCCGCCGAAGGACGCACACAAGTCTACCTGAAGGACACTACCAGTCGTTTCCGCATCAAGACAAGGCGTCCACTCACAATACCATCTCGTCAAGAAGACTACCATTTACCAAAATCTAAGTCGCTGCAGCCGAGCCTTAGCAGCTTTGCGGAGTTCCGGAGTTCACATCAAATTCAATCCAAAAAAGCTTCAATATAACTAAACAAGAAAAATTCATCAGCATACAGTGGGTCTAGTAGTCCAACTTCCAATCCACTGGTGTGATTGAAAGAGTTCAACTACACTTCAAATGATCAATAACAATCATTTTAAAAACTTGGGGTCACCAATTTTCAACTTAGATATTTTAATTACTTCCTCATTCAATTCTAAAAACTTCATCTTCTTTTATTATTTATTACTTTTAATTTTCAACAACAAGTTTTATTATAACGTTAAGGGTTTGATTTGTTCTACGAATTTATAAAACCTCAAGAACAAAAAACTCGAAAGTGCACTGAGCTGATTTGAAGAAATATAAATTGGCTCTTAGTTAATCAAGTTAATTAAGTTTTTTTTGAACTACCTAGTTAGGTTTCAAATAGATACCAATAACTGTCACAGCCCCAATCATTAATAAATTAACGTCTTTTGAGATTAGACCGTGTCATTATTGAAATATATAATATTTAACGTTTCGCTCACTTTCATAAGCAGCTTCTTCAGGAGATTAAAGAAGAGTACGGTAACTTGACCTGTGAACCATGCTAGAAGCAAAACTCTTTTGACAAGAATAGAGAAAATAAGTATTTACATATACAAAGCCCCGTTAATGATTTGTAACGGTGGTAGGAGTCATCACCCAAACTGATTCGTAAAAGGTAAGAAATGGATACCTTGCATTACAATTGATGTTACCAGGATGTTGATAAATTTTTTTTTCTCATCTAATTTTTCTGGTGTGATGGGAAAATGATCTTCAAATAATAGAATCATGTTTAGACAAAATCTTATGTACTATCTCCTGTTAATGCTCTGCAACAGTAGATGCAGATATGTCACCTGCCTTCATACACCGCTCATGTTCAGTAATGCGTGTGCTAATCAAGCGACCATTTCACTGATTTATACTGAGCCACAAAAGCATGGAATGCTGTACACTCCTTTGCATGTCAGTATTAGGCGTTTATCCTTAGAAGAAAGTAGGAGTTTTTTGGGTCTGGGTCTGAAGACGAGTTTCATTTTATTTCCGGGATGTTTTGGGGTGCGGTTGCTTTCTGAAAAACCTCTCTTGGAGAAAGGTCAAGGTGTTGCTTTATTACCCTGTTTATGGTTTTTTTTATTGTAGCCATTGTTTAGAAGACTGCTTGGGACATGTTTCCACTCTCCTTCGATGTTGTTTGATTATAAAACGAAAATTGCTCGAAGAACGAATGAGTTAATCACAGATCGCTTTCATGTTGGATGATGATAAGAGTCTACATTAAGATGTCTGTTGGCGTGTACAGATTCACGATAGACCGAATGGCCAAGGTTGCCATTAGGTAGACAAGTTACGAGAACACTGAGAAGGGAAAGAGAGACATGATTCTCAAGTTCTATGGTGATTTTGACATAAATGCTAGTTGTTTAGGTGTTCAAGAAAACAAAGCAGAGTGGTGGCCACGTATCGAAACCAGACTTAGGGCTTGTACTCCGATGCGTCTAGAGCAATTGTTTCAAGAAATTTCATAAAGATATTCGCAACTACGGGTGACAGTGAAAAGTCCATTATAGCTCAAGAGACTTATTTGTAGAATTCACAGCGGAATAGAAAGTAGGATAAAGTCAAGAATTCTTTTACTTAGGTAACCAAATCGATTACTTTTTTATGTTGACCCAACAGTAGTTTAATTATGGCCACGAAATTAGGAACAGGAACAGATTAAAAAATCTCTTGATCTTTTGGTGAGTTTGGATATCAGCTGAACAGAATATAAAGAATTCAAAATATTAAAGAAATTCTCCTAGATGTCAGTGAGGCATCTCATCAGGTTGTAAGTTGCAGATACTATCGCATTTATAATTGGCTGAAGAGGAATATCGGCTCTGTGTGTTTCTGGAAGATCATACACCGTTGGTGACTTTGATGCACGTGATATTAGTTGGCATTGGATCTCCTGGGGTATTGAATATTAACTAATTTTTGGCATATACTCGACGACTTAAAAGTAGAGTCCTTTGTAAAATGAATGTATATTTTATTTTCTGGACGAAACTTCCTATTTGAATACGTTGGGTGATGAAGGTTTTGCGAGCAAAAACACAGTTGTTTCTAGTCTGACCAGTTTTGCGTCCTTCTTTGGAAGTTTTTGTAAGGACAATTCTACTACACTCACGGTTTTTTTAGGCACTTCAGCAAAATTTAAACCTTTTGACAGCATAGTTCCTTCTGATAAAGAGAAAACATGCGACGATAAATTTGACATTGTTTTTTGTTTACTGCAGGAATCAGCTTTTTCCTAAACACCAGTTAGTCGAATTCTCTAATATGAGTATCTGCGGTCAGTTCTCTGAGCTTGGAAGAAAGTAATCTTGACAAAATGATATTAATTGTCCGGTAACAAAGTATTGGCCAAGAACAGACAGAGATCTAAACTTAGTTTCTCTGCAACTCTTACAACTCCACCTTAACATCTTTTTTCTGAAGGTTCGCTTACATTACCGTTCCTTCTCTTATTATCTCGTACCCACTCATCCAGAAAACCTGCTGCAAGAGACTTTTCGAGTTTTAATTTTGAAACCTATCGTCTTTGTTTTCCCTAGATGATCTGTAGTAAGCAATTAAATTGGTTCTTATGAAATAAGTATTATGATACCGTAAGTTCAAAATCAGAAATTAACAGTAAAATCATAAACGTTTATGTTCGAAAAGAGCATATTTCACAATAAATATTTTTTTCTTAGAATTTAATTAATGAGACATCAAGTTACAGAAATTCTTTAAATTGTATTCAACCTAAAATTATAATCGCACACAAAGTTTAGCCTTCATAATTATCTCAAGCTAAAGTATGTTAAGGAAAAGTTCAATTATTGTAATAGAAATTTTTGTTATACCGTAAAGATAAGATCTTCCATAATACAGACCTACGGCAGATTTCAGACATGTAGTTTATAGTGTTACAACAGTTACTTGTTTCCTGTCTTTATTTTGCAATAATATTACGTCTTACCAAGTATAAATAATGACTTTCCTAAGGTATATTAAAATATATTATCAAGGTATTCTAAAATGGCTTTGTTTGTACAAAACGTAAATTTGATTGTCTATATGTATAGATTCTCCAGTTCAGTTTCGTTTGAAGCTTGTTGGCTTCTCAAACACTACTTGACCCGAGGGTCAAGGTGCTATTTTAATTTTGGCAATGGAATCAAGAATTGACTTTGTAATTGTGTAGGTTGTATTTAAAAATGTTACTGTTTTTTGGTAATACTAACAGTAGCGTACCTAAAAGGAGGCGGAGAGGGTGGTCCGCCCCGGGCCTCATCTTGTAGGGGGCCTCCAAATGGGCCATCAATAATTATACAAATTATGCACAAAAGTAAAAATAGAAGAGGCATATAAATTGAAAAATACAACACGTTTGGTAAAAACAGGAAGCAAGGAAGATAAAAACGAGATAATGCAAAACAAAAAGAAACTGAGACTGATTAAACATGAACAAGTATATATAAACAACGATCTAACAAAAGAAAAGATGCGTATACAACGCGAAATCCGAAACAGAGCAAAAGAAGAAATAAACAAGGGCAACCAAGTTAAAACCGGATACCAAAAAATTACTATACAAGGGCAAACATGGAAATAGAACAAAGACAAGCACATCCTAGAAGAAATTCCAAAAAACTACCAGAATACACCACTATAAAACCGAAACAAAGAACAAAATAGAGAATGGGGTGGTGAAATGGGCAACGAACAAGGATAACAAATCGAGTATGCTACAAAAAAAAACAAGTAAATATAATAGAAGACAAACCTGAATCCTTTATGGGCTGCTGAAACGTCCAAACAATGGCCGAAATAAGCAAAGCCGAACAAATCTTAAAAGAAATGACAAAGTATAAGCTTAAAATACTCGAGCTTGGCGAAACTAGGTGGAATAAAATAGGAAATATGACACTTGCAAATGGAAACCAAATACTCCACTCAGGAAAACAGGAAAGAGGAGTAGCCATTATGATAGATAAATCAATTAAAGATAGCTTACTGGAATGGGAAGGCAAAACATAAAGAATAATATGGGCACGGTTTAAAGGGAAATACAGAAATATAACTAATATAAACGTCTATAGTCCTACAAATGATAAAGTCGATCAAACTAAAGATACATTTTATGAGCAACTCCAAGCAAACTGGGAAATAATACAAGGAAACAACCTACATAAAATTATTAATGGGCGATCTAATTGCAAAGGTAAGTAAAGACAATGAAGGCAAGGAAAACATCATGGGGAAGCACGGAATGGGGCAAATTAACAAAAATGGTCGTAGACTAGAAGACTTCTGCTTGATAAATAATTTAGTTATTGCGGGTTTCTTATTCAAACACAACGATAAGAGAAACCAAATTGACCATATTATAAGGATTGAAACAACATGGAGAAACTCCCTGCGAGATACAAGAATGATAAAGGTTGCAGATGTAGAAACAGACCATCAACTTCTTAGAACCAAAATAAGAATCAGCTTGAAGAGCAAAAACATCCTTGCGGTACGCACAAAATCTAATGTTGCCAAATTAAAAGAAAATCAAGAAATACTGGGGGAGTATAAGAAGAACATGCAAAAGAATATTGGAGAAATTTACCCACTTAGAAACCTTTCGGTGCAGAACATTTGGCAACATTTCAGAGACGCAGTAAAAAAGGGCAAAAGAAACAATTGGACACAAAGTCGGAAAACAAAAACCATGAATAACAAACGCTACATTAAATACAATCGAAGAGAGAAGAAGAATAAAAAGAAAATGGTTGAATACAGAAGATGAAAGAAGAAAAAACCAAATACATAGAGAGCATTGGAATAAAAACAGAGAAGTAAAAAAGAGGGCAAGAAAAGACAAGCGAAACTACCTTGAGAACCTGCTAGAAGAAGCAGAGAAAGCAGCCCAAAGAAGAGATATAAAATACCTATACGAAATAACAAAAAAAAACTACGAGGAAAAGAACCAAGCCAAGTATCTTTATATTATAAAAACTGTTATTTTTTGTAATTTTAAAATACTGGTAGATTGGATGTGTGATTGTAGACACGCAAGCACGTTTGTGTGAAGCTTAAATATGGGGCTTCCAAAAAATTTCGTCCCGGGCCTCTTTTGGTGTAGGTACGCCACTGAATACTAAACTATAATTGCTTTATTTAACGGCAATACTATTCAAAACCGATGTAATTAGTTTTAGTAAATTCTTAATTATTTTTTCTTATCAGCAGCCGCTAAAAATCTTGTTGTTCTTTTAGGAGTTTTGGGGTAAGCTGTAGACTTTATCGTAAACTTTCTTCATTGAGTAGTTTATTATATTAGCTGTAGATCACTTTATCTAATTTAATAAATAAATATTGGGTTGACCCTATTGAGAATTCCTGCTGTTGAGCCTGGTTTCTCCAGGAATCTAAAGCTCATCATCGACGTATGCAAAATCAGAAGGTCAGGTCTCAGTCCTTATTATTTATTAATGTAAGTTTTTTGTCATGGTTAGGAAGTTATGTCACTTAAAGGTTTTCCAAATATGCTTAAGAATATAAGTAATTATAGACAGGGTTAGAATAGTTTAATTGACGAAACGTCAGGAATCCACGTCTGCTCTGAGCAGCCCCTGCCCTTTATCTACCTAAGAGCAGCATTAAGTTACCCGGTTTTAATGGTAAGTATTAAGAAAATTTTTGATGAAAGATGCAACTCTTTAAGAAACGTTCGTTCTCAAAATCTGCTAACAAATAACTCCTTTGAATATGAACTTGTACTTAAAATACACCCTGTAAAGCAAATTATCCATTTTGAATTGTTTTACTGAACGGAATTAACTAGAAAGTGTTTCACTTTTTTTTGTTATGGTTTCTTTTTTAATTTTATGTTACTTGATATGAGGAATCACTTACCTATTCTATAATAAATTAAGTATCAACCGGTTTTATCATCATAACATAAATAAATCAATTATTTAGAGTAGATTATTTTTGTAATATTATTAACGTTATAGTTTTTAAGTAAATTATGTCTTACTGGCCTTACCACTGTGAATAATTAGAAGTTTCAAAAGTAAATGTTTACTATACTAAATTTTTGGCCGTTAAAAGTTTTATTTACTTTTTACAATTTCTTGAATTTATGTCCTTGAATAATATAATAATGAGATTCTACATAAATTATGAATTCATATTCTGACACGTAACATTATGATTGAAATGTTAAATTAGTATTTTAGTTGCAAATGAACCCCGCGAATGAGAATAAGATATCTAATAATAATAATAACTATTTTTATGTAAACTATTTATTATTATTTATAAATTTTCTGTGAAACTTTTAACAAAATGATTTTTTATGCTGCGTAAGTAAAGTAAGATTTTACTGTGACTTGTAGATCCTGATGCAAACAATATCATCGTATTTCAGCACCTAAAGCAAGAACAATTAATATGTACATAGTTTTAATAAAAAATACTGACAATTTTATGATAGTACTTACCATCTTTATTTCATTTTCAGAGAATAGTCTATCTATAGTATGTTCTTTACCACTGGCGTCTTTTTGTACTTCATGTAAGGTGGTGCCATCGACTGTTATAGTAGATTTAACTTTCCTTCCATCCACAGTGTCCGTTTCAAATTCAACACCGTCTTTGAAGGAAACAACAATAGTTCTAAATGTTGTTACCGATGATATTGTATATTGATCCCCAGATTTTGTTAATTCTACAACTGGACTTGCCGTGTTAGCTACTTTTCGCAGCATTATGTTAACACCTAAAACAAAACTTGCTTTGTTTAGTCAGCTTATTTACTGATTACATTTTTGTAAAAAAAATGATAATTGGACTGAAATAGTGACATAGCAAACCTCAAATCAGTATTAAAAAGAGAACATCAAAAGAAATAATAATCTTAGCAAATGGAAGTTATTTAGATTAACTGATAATTACCTAAACAGGGATGCTAGAAAAGCCAATATATTTATGGATAAATCAAAATGTTCAAAAATTTTAAAAATTTAAAAAAATACGAAGCCATTATCTGATAAATATGAGGATGCAAACACTGCAATAGGTCAAATGTTAAGATTAATAAAGAAAATTAACGTGCAAGAAAAAAAGTCACAAGATTATTACACTTTAGAAAAACCGGAATCAACAATGATGTAAATTGCAAAGTTCACATAAGATTGTACAATAAAACCGTAATACTAATATGCAAATAAAAAAAATGTTTGATAATAAATTGCTGTTAACTATGACTAGACAAAAACCTTCATTTTTGAAAGTGATTACTCATCTATCCAAAAACATATGTAAATAGAAATAAAATAATATTAAAAGTAAAATATCCCATTCTTGAATTTTAAATGTTATTTATAATAAAAAAAATTTCATTGTTGTAATATTGTACTTACCAATAGCTTTCAAGTATTCATCGAAGTTTTCACTTGATTCGAGTTTGTACTTTTTTCCCAGAAACGCATCTAAAGCCATAGTGAATTTTTTTTTGTAAGACACTTACTAGACAGTTGGAAACTGAGTTGATCAATGTGATGTGTACCTACTTCAACCGATGCTTTTATAGGTGTGCTTAGTTAGATCATTATCTGTTTAACGTAATCAGTAACTCTTTCTAATATATCCAACTCCAAATATTCTGTCACCTTTCTTAATGGATTTGTTATCAATCATTGATTATTATTAGTTAAATAAAATGAAAAAGTGTTCAAGTGTATTGACTTACTTAATTGAAGTCAACAATACTGCAGTTTATCTACAGATTACGTAGCTTTCATAATCATCTTGACTTGTAAAAAGATTTCTGGATCATCATACTTATATTTTCTAAAAGGATTGCATGATGCAGTTTGTATGATAATTAAGGAGTCCTGCCAAATATGTTTCTGTTCTTAGATGTGCTGTTCACCTATCCACTTTTCTTCTGCAAACTATGTAAGAAAAGGTGGATATGTGTCACGACCATCTCCAAACGGGTAAGTTTTTGAAAAACCGTTATAATCAAACAATTAATTTTATCGTTGGTCTCAGATTTTCGTTTACCTTCTTTTTGCACAACCTCTTTGTTTAGTAAGTAATAACGGGAAAATAATGGTTGTGGACGTATATTCAATAATGATGAGATTAAAATTTAAAATATTTAACCATTTGTATACAAACTTGTTCACCGATGAAGAAAGATTTTATAGATCTTTTGGTATAGTAAAAGAAAAACCGTAGATTGTCGAATAGCGGTCCTCATCTTAGAAAAATTAATCCTTCTACGCATAGCAGTGAGGAAACAGACGTGCTACGTCAACGCCAAGTTTGCTGATTCGATAAAATTTGAGTATTTACGTAGTAGATCAACCATTATGCTGACGTGTAAACTATCAAATGATTAGTCGTTGAAAAGAAAAAACTCCTTGCAATCTAATAGATGATTGAAGTATTTTGTTTTTCTAGTATTTTTCCTAAAATCTTGATGCATGTCAAAAAATAGTCAGCTAATTTTAGTAGCTGATCAAAAAAGACTTGGTGAAGGTCAAATTAAATAATGAGAAACTCAAACTTGTTTCTATACAGCGTGAAAACAGTTTCTCTGCAACGAACCAAACCAGAATAGCCTATCCAAATTAGAAAGCGAGAGTGATCCTTAGCTTTCCGAGAAGAAAAGCGCAATAAAAAAGGAGCGAGCAGTTTGATTGTCAAAAAACATAGTTTCATCACTTAAAACCCGTCTACGTTATCTTCCATCTGTCATAAATCAAATTGATTTGAAAGATAGATTAATTTTCTTGTTGATTCCTGCATAAAACAATGCGTTTTTCCTGTATTAACAATAAATAAAATTGCCAAACTAAACGATTATCTTGGCTCAAAAAGTGTAGATAGCCCGCACGGGAGTTTTGGAAGCGATTGAGCAAAATCCTGACATTAAAACCTATCCAACAGGTTTTTATGGGAACTTTTCAAGTTCTGTATGTAAATTAAGATAAGAGTTCCCATAGACCAGGTAGTTACTTTCTCAGAAAAAATGAACCCAAAGGGCCCAAAAAGTATATTTGTAATATTGAAAACTATGATAGCTACAAAAAATGTTTCCAATAAGAAAGAAAGAACATAAGATTCTACAAAAACGTATTCTTCAAGTTTTTTTGTACCTCTGGCCCTTTTCGAGTAAATTATAATTAGCGCAAAAGTTGCACCGCGAGTTTTTACATGAAGCACAGATTTTCAAACTTTTTGGCTGACACTCTGCACAAAGAGTTTAATAACTTTTGATACAATTATCGTACAGAAATAAAAAGAAAGAGCTTAGCTTTCGATGTGCATTATTTGTTTTATGTTTACTTTAAATAACTTACATTGTATCGAAAATTCTTATTATTGATTCTTGAGCGTGCGATCTGTAATTATTGTAAGTATCTAGCTGACAAATCATTAAAATAGAAAAAAGTATTTGATATTATACTTGTGATATAGGTAGGTTTGATGTAATGACAAACAAAATTGATTTCCTTTAATTGTTCTTAAAGGATAAGATAAGGGTATCCCGTGGCCACGGGCGATTCACATCATAGCAACGGACGATTCTGCATCTATGCGAAGTGTTTGGATTATAAAATCTAGAAGTAAATACTTAAAATCCTAGGTCACCTGCACTCTTTGACGAAACAGTCAACACTCCAAAAGCTTTTTCCCAGCACTGCTGCTGAATTTTGACAGCCACACTAGTCATACGGTGCTAGATGGTGGTTAGTATTTTTGTGAGTTAGTTTAGCCACGTCTGGTCACTTTTGAACAAGTCCATTATGTTTAAAAGCGATTTAGTTCATTTTTCATTGTGGTGTCCGACGAAACAAGACATAATTTTCATGTTGGCAGATTTCTTAAGTCATCGCAAAAAGAAGACAAGGCTTGTAGACCTATTGTCTGTTCACTTCCAACAAACTGGACATAAATGCCCCTGCAAATTACGACAGTCGCTTAGGACACCGACATTTTTGTCATGCACTTTGCGTGTGCAGAAATGATAGATTCATGCAGGTATTGCTTCCTGGTACTAGCAATTCAAATGAAAAGATTTCTAACATTGAGAAAATCGGAGCAGTCCTGACGGTTTCAACAAGTACGTTCTCTTCTTCCATTACCGAATGCTACACCACATCCATCTATACCGATTGGGAAAGCAGAAAGAGTGAAAACTCCCCAAGAAAAGACCCGACGTTCTCCAACTCTTCATCACTAAAAGAAATTGTCACAGCGGGGTATAAATTCATTGTAGTCTTTTATGGTGGTAGTGAGACAGGCAGTTTGGACTACCTACGACTTATTTACTATACTCAGGCAATAGCCAAGCAGGCTGTAACGGCTTTATTCGACCTGGTTGCCTTCCCACATCAACAAGAGCGGCTTTCCGAACATATTTCCAGGTAAGAACATTAAGACTAATATTAATGTTACTTTGTCACTCAAAGCGTTTTAGCATTCTGCTTAAATGTAAATCTGTTTCTACAGTGTGTCCACGTTAAAGATTTACCACCTTTGTAAAATATTTATTTCATGGCCTATTTTCATTTTTTTTGTTTTGTTTTGTCGATATTTAAGATGCGCATTTAATAAATGGGTAGACGCATTGTAAGGCTGTAATCATGGCCAACTACAACCACTTTTATTGACTGAGATTTCAAGAAGTTTTATTAGGGATTTTTCTAGAAAAAGACTGACGACGGAATCTCATTCAGAATCACTTAAAATCTACTTGTACCAATTTTTATTTTCTAAAATAAAGGGTGTTCCAGAAACAATATTTAAATTCAGTTTATTAATTTCTCTTTTTTTACGTTTTAGTTGTATCATTTTGTAAAAAAATATATTTTATTATTATTTATTTGAGTCAAGTGCGTAAAAGCATTTCATGAATAAAAATGTGACAATTTAAAAAATATTTTATCAACGAACACCAAAAATTGGAAAATTTCCAAAAATTTTTGTTTCAAAAGTGTACTTTTATTTTTTTTATATCATCTCGGGAACATGGTCAAAATGGCCGCTCAAATTTGAAAAAAGTTGTTTTATTTATTAAATTTTAAAAGAAAAGTACCCTTTATTTTAGAAAAATAAAAATTGATAGAAGTAGGTTTACGGTGATCCTAAATAAGATTCGGTCGTCAGTCTTTTTCTTAAAAAAATTCCTAATAGGACTTCTTGAAATCCAGCTAATAAAAATGGTCATAGTTGATCATGATTACAGCCCTACAATGCGCATTTTGAATATCTACAAAACATAACAAAAAAATGAAAATCGGGCAAGAAATAAAAACTTTACAAAAGTGGTAAATTCTTAACGTGGACACACTGTATATAGCACACAACATATATTATGTTATGTGGTATATAGGTCCAGTAATGACGATCTATGTAGACGATTCTTTTACGAATCAAGAGCTCTGATTGCTTAAACGCTAGCATCTTGTTTTACAAAAATACGTATAAATATACTGTGTGACATAAAAGTTGCACCACCTAGAAGGTGTTGAAATTTTTTGATCAAATTTGGTAGAAACCTTTTTAACTATTGAAAACTAATAATAATAAATGATTAAAATCTGGGGACCTTCGATCAAGTAACCGTAATCTAAATGACGTTTTCTCTATTGTTTAATTTAGTAATTCTTAAGTAACATCGAATCGTTCGTCGTGAAATCTTTTTCGATTTTTAGCCTGTTTGTTTAATTTAATGTGTTTTGACTTTGTTACAATGCCTACAGTAAGATACCGTGCTAATTATAGCCAAGTGAACGATTTCGAAAGAAGTTGAATTATTGGTTTGGGCGAAGGCAGTTTTTTATTCAGAGAAATCAAACCGATTAAGCAGAAATCATGCTACGATAATTAGAGTTTGTCGAAGATGGTTTGAAGAAGGGCAAGAACATCGCCAAAGGGACACTAGAACGCAAAGAGAAACAAAGGAACGCCGGGATCACCACCTAAGACTGCTAGCTGGTAGAGACCGTTTTTCAACAACCAGGGTATTGCTGAAGAATGGTTTCAAGGTGCAGGCCGTCCAGTTAAGTCTTTGTACTATTTATCACCGAATTCAATAATTTGGTTTGCGCTCTTACCAATCGCATCTAGTGCTTCCCCTTACGGCTTTACACGGGCAACAACGTTTCGTCTTGTAAAGAGAGAGTCTTCAATGAAACATGGAGTGGCATCAAGTCGTCTTTAGTGATGAATCAAGATTCTGTTTGGGAATGCATGACGGCCGTATGAAGGTTAAACGAAGACGTGGAGAAAGGGCGCAACATTCAATTTTCAGTCGAGAGACATGTGCACCGCACTGTGGGAGTTATGATATAGGGCGCTATTGCCTATGGCAGTGTTCTCCTTTGGTTTTCATTCGAGGCAATATAACTGCCCAACGATACATTCAGAAAGTAGTGCCACCCTATGTTCTTCCATATCTTCAAACTCTGGAAAACCCTCTGTTTCAACAAGACAATGTTCCTCATCATATTGCAAGGAATTCCTTGAACTGTTTTAAAGAGACCAACGGCAAGCTTTTGCTTTGACCACCAAGATCTTCGGATCTTTCCCCCATTGAACATGTGTGGAACATTATGGGTAGGAGGTTACGAAATTTACCTAACCCACCGTTGACATTTATTAGTTTTCAATAGTTAAAGGTTTTTGCCAAATTTGATCAAAAAATTCCGTCGTCTTCTAGGTGGTGCAATTTGTATGTCACACAGTATAATTCACTTTCTAACCCTGTATTTAAGGTTGAGTTTTGTTTATGTGGTAGGCGATTTGCGTTTTTCAAATTTATTAAGATTTTGACGTTTGCTGAATGCACATTACGCAGTCACTAAATACCCAGAGTTATATAGTCTGGTCTTGCCTCTTTTATTTGTGCACTGTGTGAGTATTTTAAGTCAATCGCTACTTGATAACATCAGTTCTAGCGCTTGTTTACACTTTTTCAGAATTTTAGGTGTTTTAAACGCCTGGTATCCTAGAAAATCGACATGGGGAGTTAACGACTTTTAGTATGTTATTAAGCAGCCAAATAGGTCCACTATGCTTACAGTAATTAGTTTCAGGTTCTAACCTAAAATTTAGTATTTATTTAGTACTTTCGATTTACATTTTACGTTTTGCGTTTAAGTTTTTATTGTGCTTTTGTTTATTAATTTGCAATAAAACAAATTAAGTTTATGATGTTTCTATTGTTATTTCATGTTTACAACTGTGTCTGATTGAATTCTTTTATTAAACTGCATTCTGTTTTCTTTCTATTAGGTGGGGCCTGATAAAGATTTAGTGGTAAATATTAGTTTATAATTTTTTATATTGTTTTCTTTTCCCTTTGGCCGCACCTCTATGCTGTCAACATATACTTATGAGTTGTCGAAGCTGTGCAATTAAATATTTATTTATCATCATAATGTTTGTTGTATGAATAGTTTGCTCCACATTTGTAAAAAGAAGGGGGTATATACTAATTCATCTAAAACAATAAATTTGTTATGGTGTTATAGAAAATTGTAAAAAGCAAAAGAAAAAACTATTTTATGCAGATATGTAGCTTGCAGATTATCAAGTTCCGATTGATCTTATATGAAATATGACTGTTAGTTGTATAGCCCATAGGTAGATGAATATTATGTAGAGTAAATATTAATTGTTTTAGTTCGA
Organism: Ignelater luminosus; assembly: GCA_011009095.1. Classification (NCBI taxonomy): domain Eukaryota; kingdom Metazoa; phylum Arthropoda; class Insecta; order Coleoptera; family Elateridae; genus Ignelater; species Ignelater luminosus. Next base: position 322,490 of record VTPC01002362.1, read on the forward strand.
ATATTTTATAAATCTAATTAAGAAAATACCTTAGTTGTTTATTTGTTTGCGATCATCTTACCTCGTTTGAAACTTATTATTAGACAATAAAACTACACATTATAAATAGCATAATACTAATCAATAAGATTATACACAATAAACAATAATGTATACAATTAATGTTGACGTAACAAGTACAAAATAATTTAATACAAAAATACTGCAGTGACTCAAAGCAAAAGATTTGATTTAATTCGATTTCATATCATTCTTAATTTAGTAATAAGCATCCTGTTGTAACCGATAGATTCTAGTTGCAGTTACATTGTCAATTTTTAATACCTAAAATAAAGAACATTTTATTGTCCTAATATAAGAGGCAAAACAAAGAGCATGTAGTAAATTTACCACTTTAACTTCATCGTTGGAGAAAATTCTATCAAGGATGGTTTCTTTCCCACTATCGTCTGTTTGAACTTCATGTAGAGTACATCCGTCAATCGTTATAACTGACTTAACGTCTCGACCATCAGGTGTTTCTTGATCAAATTCTACCCCTGGTTTGAACGTAATATCAATCGTTTTAAAAGGTAGCGTGGACGTTAACGTGTATTCGTCTCCATTTCTATTTAAAACAAGTACTGGATGTAATTTGCTCGCTATTTTTCTTAACACTCCATGCACATCTTTTATTAAAAATTTTATGTAAATATACCTCATTCATCTTATTATCGTCAAAAGTAAAATAAATATAATTAAAAACTTACCCAATGCTTTCATATATTCATCAAAATTCTCACTAGATACCAGTTGGTACTTTTTACCAAAATATTCTTCTAAACCCATATTTTCTTATATTTTCATAAATTTTAGTTATATAATTTGAAATCACTATTAGCTGTCTTTTATATTCAAGTGAATCGATGTAGAATGGCTTGTAGTATATGTATGATAAGATAAATAAAATTTAATTACTCTGGAGTGTTAGTTTTTGATTGGTAATAACAATCCACGATTTAAATTGTGTAATGTGAAATTGAGCAAGATGACCTTGCAAAAACATATTTTTAATATATTTATAGCACGCAAACATTTAATTTGGTATGAAATAGTAACGTGAATCATTATTCATTAGGTATGCGCCTTATGCCTTTAAAGATTTTCAAGTTAGAATTTAAGTACCGTTTTCACGATAATACATAATTTTTCCAGATTGAATATACGAATATGTAATTGCAGGTGTAGTAATTTTGTGTAACTATAGGCGCACAAAATTGAATTATAGTACTTGCATTTGTATTATAATAGAAATACTTTTTTTATTTAAAACTAGCTGGGTGGAGTACCTAATGAAAAAAATAAGACAATTTTCCATTTCGAAATTAAATTACGATTAAAGTAAAAGAAAAATCTTAAGAATTTATATACTTTATTGTAAAGCTTTGTAATAAACCACATTTTTAGTTTTTCCATTTGGACAGTACAAAAACTTCCTTACATACACTTCGACACTTTCGCCACCCTGCCGGCGGCACCATCTATTGTATACTTCGGGAACCACTCGAAATGACGTATAAGAGAAAAAATGTTTTTTTACGTCTTTCCGTACATTTTTTTAGAAATTTTCTTTTATACAAATCTTCTCCTGATAATAACAAACACAACGAAAAAAGAATTATCCAATTTGGTTCAGTCGTTGTGAAGTGATACGCCTTCATACATTTTTGCGATTCATTTTTATTTATATATATATATATATACAGAAAAGATAGATACTTAAATATCTTCTAAAAACTCAGACATTCTTTGTTTTCTTATTTTTTTAACCCTAAATATGTCAGAGAATATATTGGAATGTTGTAAATTTAAAAAAATAAATACTATATCTTAAATTTTGAGACTAGATATGAACCAAACTTTGCTATTTTCGTCACAGGCACAAGCTTTAGTGTTAAATTATGTAAACTGAGCAAGCCCGCCTAAATTTAGGTAACTCCGCAACCTCTCGAAGTAGAATCTTGTCTACATTTAGGCGAAATCATAGGCGATATGATTTTTTCCTGGGACCTAAAAGCACCCTAAAAGTAGCAGCAATATGTCAATCAACGGTAGCAGTTAGCTCATATTTTCTTCAATCAGGCTCAATATCGCCTCTAATGATAAGACGTGTAAATATTCCAACTCATCTTCCTCAGCTGTACAGAATTATTATTCTATTCGTAATAATAGCGTTATGTTTTGATTTATTGTAAACTCTGTCCACTGAATAATTAGTCTTTTTCTAATTTTAGTAGCTTGTAAGATTTTCTATGTTGAGAATTCTGATACATGTGCACGCCTTTACATGGTATTATTAGATTTAAATCACGTTTTCAGTGATTCCCCGTAGATGTGAGAGCAAAACTATAATTAAACCAAAGATTAAACAAATATACAGGGTCGCTAAAAAGTATAGAAACACGCTACCTCCGCAGAAACGGTAAGTAATAGACAAATGAAATTTGGAGAACTCAAAGTAAGTATTTTTTGCCATGCTTTGCCAAGGTAGTTATAAACAAATCTTCAATTGTTTTTTGTACGGCCGCCATATTGAATTTTCTTAAATAGAACACCCTGTATATAACTCCATATTTGGATAGGGATTTTCAAGACAAATTCAATGATATATGGGTTGCTATACTTGTCTT
>VTPC01002362.1:330305-345304 GCA_011009095.1 Ignelater luminosus
ATTTCCATACTTTTTAGCGACCCTGTATAGGTAATTAAATACCTTATCCATTTCTCGTTTTAATTGTTTCACTCTCGTTGTTAATGTAGTGTTGCCAGCAATTATACTACATGCCTATGTATATACATTTATTTTAACTGAATTAATTATCAAATTATATACAATGCTATTTACAAACTTAATTTTTGGGAAGTATCTTTATTGTCCATAATAACCACACCTAACTCGTCTTGGCTTCACTTTTTATTTTTTAATTTCAATACTATTTCAGAAGTATAATCTCTCAACATGTGTTTTTTTCAATTTTGGGGCGGTGCTACTTTTTATTAGTAGTTTCTAGTAACTTCTAATGTCACCAAGCAGTCAAATGTATCCGTTCTAAATTTTGAATGTTGCTGATATTTTTTTACAGTTTAGTTTCCTGCAACTCGACACCTAAAGCACTAATCAAACAAAAATCAGAGCTACCACAGAAGCGTTGTTCGTGCAAGAAGTGTTTATGTTAACTTCTAAGGGAGAAAATATTTGTGGTTTGAGTTTGACTCAACTTTTTTTTTCTCCCATCTTTAGGGGTTTTCAATATTTATGCAGTAATAATTTACATTTAAGCTGTTTTGGAATAAGACTGGAAAATCCAGAAATAACAAAGAAGAATGATTACAAGAATCTATACAAGGATGATCCGGGTCATGAAATCGGAGTTTTCTAAATAGTTCAGTGGTCCTTGAAGCTGAACCGGATTCAAAAAACGTAACTGTCTAAGCACTAATACTCAAAAGTACCCATACTTTAGCCTCTTGGTCTAGAGATTCTATGCAAAATAACTTGTGTAGCTCACTTTCATTGCATGCTATTAAAATTTGAACTATAAACTATATAGAATACTAAGGTTTTCAACATGAGATAAAAATATTAAGTAGATCAGATTTAATGACTGGATAAAAGTTTTTAGTTTTAAACCTTGCACATAAACTCAACATTGCAGCCATTACATGTTTATCTTTGTTGTTTTTGTAAATGTAAACGTTTTCTGGGAAAATTCCAAAAGACCATTAGAGGCAAGAGTAAGTAAGTGGACACAATATCCAAAGTCATTAATGTTCACATTTATAGTCAGTATTTGAATGAATCTATGCTGAGGTTTAGCAAGCCCGCCTTGGTTTGCTGTGAATGTTCAGCTTACAAGCTAAACTTTAGCTGACTGTTAATCTGAACACACGTACGAATTCATATTTCCGAGTTAGGCTTCAACCATAAAATATTAGAGCTTGCTTCCTTATTTTATGCAGAAATGCATTTGAATAAATCTAATGGTTTTTGGCATTTTTCCAGAAAACGGTTACATTTACAAAAACAACTCAAGGGGCGAAAATCTATCATAAATCATATCGACCCCGCTAATCTAGCTGCTACTAACACACATTATATAGCGTATAAGAGGCATACACAAAATAAAACTATACCAAGCCGGCGTGGGTTCGACCTTGAAGTCGAGAGGAGATTTCACTCTAGGATCAAATCTACGGTGACGTATAATCTAGTAGTCGGTGTTTGAATTAAAAAAGAATTCTTTTCAAATTAGACCGTTCATCCATCTGTCTACAAAGAAGTTCTAGAGATTATAGTGGCCTCCACCTTCTAAAACCACTCTTGGGACAAATAAACTACTTCGAATTAAGTATTAACGTATAAATAAAGACCTTAAGATAATGCACGAATACCAAATTTTGTTTCCTTAGTATTAACCTTTATAGTTAATAAAAAAATCACTGTTTCGGCAAAACTTTGAAGTCATGGGAGACGTTTTTGGAAAAGGTCTTATCTAAACTTGCTTCGTATTTTTGACTCTAGGATACGTACCTGAAGATGTGCTATAAACTAAAGAAACACCTTGTAGTCCTTAGTTATACAGGGTGTTTCATTAATAATTGGAAATATTTTAACTGTAGAATCCTGAGCTCAAAATATTAAGATTTAACCCAAATCACTTAGATAAAATGTGGCTCCTTATTGAGTTACAAGGTGTTTTATTTAAAAATTAAAAAACTATTCGTTGCAAGAAATTTTAATAAATAACATTATCTTTTGTTGCTAATAGGGATTAAAGTTTCATTTGCGTAATAAATACAATCCTATGACCCAAAAAACCCAAATAATTAATACACATTAAAATCAAATAACTGTGTCGCTTCATTTTTAACTTTAAATATCTCGAGAAATAATGACTATATCGCTATGAATGAAGAGTATGTTATTTACGTAGAAAGTATTGGAGAATCGAAAAATTGTGCTAAAATGGCAATTCCGTCAGTGGTGTAGAATCTGGAAAGGGTCAACCATTCACTTACCCCTATCGTACGCCTCTGGTAGTAGTCAGAAACGTTTATTTAACATAATGTAGTAGAGTGTACAGTACCTACACTTCCTGCCAAGTATCACAAATATACGTCAAATAGTTTTAAAGTACTGGGTTTTTAACTTTGTAAATAAAACACCCTGTAACTCAGTAAGGAGCCACATTTTATCTAAGTGATTTGGGTTAAATCCTAATATTTTGAGCTCAGGATTCTACCGTTAAAATATCTCCAATTATTAATGAAACAACCTTTATAATGCATTTACTGTCATTTTCTAGGTTATAAGCGAACAAGGCCTTAAACAATCTAATGATGAACATAGGAACATGTAACCTTTTCAGAACCATTATGTCCAATTCCTTGAAAGGTAATGAGCATGCAGAGAGAGCATTGATAAACGCCAATGTCCGAGAAGCAAAAATAATTTTACTATCAGCAAGTAATTTCATACATTAAATGCATTCTTGAGCTGGCCTAATTTTTTTTTGATTTACTGCTAATGAAGTAAAGAACCTGATTGACAAGAATTGAATTTTTATTGCTTTGGAGATGATAATAACATTCAGATGTGATGTAAATGAGTGTAACCAACTACCAAATGCAGGATATGGATGATGCTAGCTATGATACTTAGTCATTTCTTTCTAGCTTACCTACTTGTAAACCAGCAAAAATGATATTTGGTAATTACTGAGTTGATTCAAAGTACATAGCCAGAATGAAACTGATTACAAAACATAAAACTTGAAGACCAACTGAAACAGCTCTTGATGACTGAGGATATTGAGCAAACAAAATTTCAGGTACCTAGATATATTGAACTTGAAGAATTTGGTAAAAAGAAAGCACATAAGTACTAATAGCTTTGGGGAGGTAGATTCTTCAATATAACTAAAGAATATTATACAACTAACTTTTTAAAGGTGATAAACAACATATTTATTTATAGAATAGAAATATTACAGAAGTGTACATCTACTTTGAGGGAGCTAGATTGCTAATTAACAATTATTGAAGTTCACTGCATTCTATATAGTAATATATTGGTATTTAATGTTTAGAGTTTGGTACACATAGTGAATTAAGTGTCTGAAGAATGTAAACTAATATAAGGATAGATATGTTTACTGGGGTAGGCCATCTCATCTTGATACCATACGTATACCTTAGTAGTTCTACCTTCTACACAGTATCTACTGAAATGAAATCTGACATAGATCAGTAGCTGCTGCCCTTAAATTAAACCAAATGGGTATCCAACTATTTCTGCAAATATGTAAATACAAAGGACATTACAAACAAAATCTATGTAGGTTAGCATTGTGATATGCAGAGAAATGTGGCACTGCATTTCTCAACAAATAATTTTTCTGATCAGCAAACTACCACCAGTTATTAAAGCACTGCTAACTAAAATAGAAGCCTACATAACACAAAAATGACCATAACCATCAATTTAGGGTAACACATCATAAATTAAAGTTTATAATGTGGTAATAAAGATAAACAAGAGTTTAGATTGTGTTAACGTTAACAGTATATTTTTACTATTTGCAATCTCTCTAAAAATATGAAAATTAAACAATGATGGGACCATGGGCGTCCGCTCGATAATTTCTAGAGGGGAGCTAACCAACAAATTTATAATATAAGCCATATGTAAATATGTATAGAAATAGAAAACGAGATACGATTAAAAAATCCAGGGGGGGCAAGCGCCCCTCCTTGCCCATAGAAGCGGACGCCCATGGATGGGACCCTATCTGTAACTTTTAGCAGCCTCTTTTAAATCTTAACATGGTGTTAAAATAACCAGAATAAAAGTATAAGTCATAATAGTAATGGCAACAAAATTTAAAATGAATATGCCCTAGGTTTTAATAAGACAAAAGCACATAACATAATAGCGCAATTCGCTAATAATATTTTTATTGTTTGAGCGTAAATGGCTTGTCTGTTTGCCATATTGTCTTTTTCCATTGAGTCAATAAAATGTTAAAGACTATTTAATTGTGGATTATTCTAATAAAATAAAAAATTAAAAGACAGAATTACAGAACTGACTGGTTTTTATTTTCTTTTCATTCATTCGTAAATACGTACATGCAAAACTACTTAACATTTAGTGTAAGATTCCTTCTTTGGTGTTATATGAAAAATTACAACAGCATAAAAGAATAATTCTCTTTAGTTACAAAATGGTTTCTAACTATATAAGCAAAATTGTTACATCAGTACAAAATTCTAAAATAATCAGTTCAATATTCTTGCGAAGTAGGATTACATGGTAATAATAACTTTTTTTTCTATTTGCATAAAATTGCAAATTACTTAGCATTAAAGCTTTATTCTTGAAGTTTGTAAATTCTAGTGGCAGAAATGTCATCGACCTTCATAAACTGAAAAAAAAAAGATAATTATATTAAATTATATAAACTGCAAGCTACTAAATGTTGTATACCATTTTGACTTCATCATCTGAGAAAGTTCTATCGATAGTTGTTTCTTTTCCACCACTAGGATCCTTTTGGATTTCATGTAATGTTGCACCATCAATTGTAATTGTAGATTTCACTTTCCTTCCATCAGGAGTTTCTTGATCAAATTCTACACCAGGTTTAAATTTGAGTACAACATTCTTAAATGTTGAGACTGATGTTAAGGTGTATTCATCACCAGATTTTGTTAGATCAACTACTGGTGATACAGCATTTCCCATCTTACGGGTCACCAGACCCACACCTGTAAATAAATTAGATTATTAATTTGAGTAATCAAACAAATTTAATAAGACTAATAAAACTAATAATGACAGGGATAATTTTTATTTTTTATTTAATTTCAATTTCTGTTATCAGAATATAAATACAAGTCTAATATTGAATGGTGTAATGAATCGACATACTAAATAATACTTGATACTTTTTTTGTGTATGTAGGTGTGGAGTATTTATTTTGTACAAAACACTTAATGCAAATGAACATGCTATGTTTAATAAAAGAGATAAAAGAACATATCAAGGTTTTTTTTAGAAAAGAGTTTTAATCTATAGATTTAAATAATGTTAGTAAATTAAGTAATTGTTTCCTTTTTATTTTTTCTATTTAAATCTTTCTCTGACAAGTAAAAAAGAATGGTTAGGTGTACTCATCCCATGTTTCAAATTGCTGAATATTATTTTCAAGTGTATTTTTAATATTTCACACAAAATTGAAATAAAAGTAAACTTATAAAATCAAAGTTCAATTTATTCATATTGTTTTGTTTGTTGACTTGAGTTATTCTGCTAGTGAACACCTGATGATGGCTTAAATAATAAGAAATCTGAAACATGTCATGTCAATAAGTGAAACAATAGATAGTCAAAAAAAGGTTTCATTTTCAAAATTCACCCACTATTACATATTATATCAGAAAAACAAATTGTAGAAAATAATAGATTGCATTTCACATTTTAATCTTTTAATTGTTTTTTTGTTTGGTTTTCGATAATGTTTGTTATAAAAAAAGGTCTGATTAGTTTAACAACAGATATTCTCAATGCATAACAATGATAACATTTACGTCTGTTTTGCAAAAACAAGATTTCCATAATAATTTATTCTTATCTAAATGAACCTTGAGAACCATATTTTATCATTAAAAAGATTATTAATGTCTGGTTTCTATGAACTTCTCAGAGTTCAAAGTTCGGAGGAATAACCAAACGTCAAAGTTCATACAGTTACACATAGTTTGAACATTGAACAATATAAGTATAGCAATTTTATTGCTACAAAATTAATAAATTAATTAAGGATGATATTCTCACTATAAACACATAACGAAGTGATTCAGAATAAGTAGTGCCTATTTCTGTTCATGAATGAATAATAATAAAATCTGATGATTGAAAGAGATACTATTTTCAAAGTTGAAGTACTGTGAAAAGCGTACAATAGCTGTATCTTACATAGTATACTTCAAAATAATAACAGATATAAATATTTTTATTAATAAGTAGATGTAACACGAATATCAACATTTCTAAAATATTCCTAATAATAGATATTTGCTGAAATATTAATATGAGTGAAAATAAGGTTTAATAGCAAATGTTTACAATTTTCTAATCTGAAATGTTATAATGAAATGATTTTTATTCTTTCATGAATCACATTGATTATAATCACTATGCAGAATTTTTCAAATATCTTTTTGCATATTTTCAAAATTTGAGTGCACGAATTTGTTTGATTTTATTCATGTTCAATTTTTTATTCTGTAACTCAACTGTAACAATAACTATAGAGAAATTCCTTATTTAATATTTATGAATCACTCTAATTACCGGAAACACTAAATGGTGCAATAAGTAAAACAACCCACATTTAAATTAAAGGAATTTCCGCAAAACTTTCCTTCATTTCTATTACCTTTGGATATATCTATCATTGTGGGTAGTTTATTATTTTTGAGCACTCACTTGTTTTGTGATATTTAACATATTTTTTTAAATAATAAATAAATATTACTTCTACTGAAATTAATGGATTTCTTACTTTATTTCCAATTTATTTTTAATTTCTTGATGCTTGTGTAATACTCATACTGGTCAATAAAAAATATTTAAAAAGCAATTCAGAAACATTTTTCTGCCTGTTCTATTACATAAAGAGGTATAAAAGTGAAAATGCATTACAGATTTTATTTAAATTCAATTTTATATAAATTAAACTTACTATACCAAAAGTAATTAAATCATTTAAAATTATCATTTTTATTTTATCACACGCAATGCTAATTTCTGTACTGACTAAATATTACTTAATGTTTATTTTTTCATTTTCATTTCAAAGGTAATTTGTTTACAGTTCATAAAGATAAAAACTCTTGTTGCGACTATATTTTTTCACTGTTGAGAATACAATAAAAATTACAATTATATTTCAAGACTCGTTTTACTTGAAGTCAATATGCATATTACTTATAAATAACATATTGTAAAAGAAACTTGTAAAGTAACGAACTCACCAAGTGCTTTCATGTAATCATCAAAATTTTCACTGTGATGAAGTTTGTATTTTTTATTCATAAACGCATCAACAGACATGTTTATCAAAAGTGGAAGTATCAGGTTTCAAAACAAACTAAGCTACTGTATACGCCAGCAAAGACGAGACTGACTGGAATACATAAAATTTGCGCAACTTTATAAAAACAAAACGAACTGACCTATGTTCAGTGTGTTGCTGTGATTGTACGCCCAACTCGAAGCAGTCGTTAAGGGAAACGACCTTTAAACCTAATAGATGGGATAAATAAGAAAAGATTTATTTGTACATTACTCAATATTTGTGTACATACAAGATAGGAACACGAAAAAAGTTCCCAAAATGTACAGAGCTTGTTAATAATACGTCCTGCTAGAATTAACACATACTAAAATCTAATAAGTTATTTCCTGTCAAGTGTGTTTTAATTTTCAGCAACTTAACAATATTATTAATAAAAACGTAAAAATTAATAGATCTACCATATTTATTTTCTTATTGAATATCCCCAAATTTTACTTGTATATTAAAATAAACCAATACTTTTTGTTCGGTTGAAAAATCGAAAATAACTTCAAGGGTATATCAATTGAAATTAATAAATTAATGTGTTTCGTGGCTATTATATACTTAACTAAAAATAAATTAGAATTATTAAAAAAATAGATAGCATACTTTAAAGATACATTATGGTTATTATACATCTCCATGATTGAAAGACAATGAAGAACTCTCTTTCAGGAATTTGCCTGAATTTAAGAAATATTGAGCCCTTGTAGAAAGAAAGCTTATCAGAACAAATCGTTTAGCTTTGTTTAGGTGTACAGCTTGAATTTTTAGTCACAATTGTGTATTTGCAAATAATGCCACTACCACTATTATTTCCATATTACAGCATCAACCGAATCAAGGCAAAACCCTTAATTTCAGAAGCTCAAAATAAAACATCAAGTTAACTCCAAAACGAGAACCATTTAAGAATTCATCCATCGAACCCTTCGCCCATTTTAATCTTGATCCATATGTACTAACACGTTTGTACATGCGATCCTGAGCCATGTCAAAATTTCAATCTGTGATGTTCTAAATGAATACAACCAAAGTTCAAAACAATTAATATGGATAAAATCTCGACATCAAATTTAAGAATAATTTACAAAATAAGAACGGACCCTGATTCTAGAGAAATAAAGTCTGGTTTAGTCTAAAATTTCCAGGCAGAATCAGAAATTATCTAAATTATCTGTAATAAACTAGATACATTGTCTGCTCGACTTGGAATAAACCCATTTTGACTTTTGGTAATTGCGTCTGTGCGTGTTCTGCCGTGCGTCATTGCCATTGTCTGACTTGAACGAGCTTGCGTACTTGATGCAGTGATAATATAGATATTGTCGATTATTCTTTATGTTTAAGTTAAAATGAAAAGGTAATTGCATTTGATAAACTGACACATTTTACGCTTTTACGTTAATGTTCTGCACTAGTTTTGTTATTTTCGATAATATTATTAGCTTTTCTTACTGGTATCAAATAAATACAATAATCAAAATCAGGACTAAATAAGTGTAGTTTATCCTGTTGAAGTCAAGTTACTTTTTGTTCTGCCTGGAGATTCTAATCCAAACCAGAATTTCTTTTTCTAAAATCAGTTATTCCTGAATTAGTCTATCCTATGTATATGTAACAGATACAACAATAACCCATCAGTAGCAGATGAGCCACACTACAAGCTAGAGAAGAAGAAAAACATTCTCATAAAAATGCCCGTTTTTTCACGAATGAAACTTTTTAAGAAACATTTGAAGACGCGAGTGGATAAAGGTGTCATGTAACATTTTTTTTTCAAAATGTGTTTTTTTCAATCCTACATGTATTAATTGTGGTATATTTTAATAGCGTGGTCACTTCTTTTCAAAATATGTATGAATAACTAAGATTTTTTGGGGATAAAGGTGTTATGTACCACATTGTAACTTTTCTAGAGTGGATAAAAGTAACAAGGTAACATGGCACCTTTATCGACTGCGAAATAGAAAGTTTTAACGCTAGGTTTATTGCACATGACACCTAAATTTTTTAACTGGACGAAGATGTAGCCAATCGAGGAAGTATTGAGATAGCCAGTTGTCTATTTATATTTTGCCAATTACTCAAAAAAAAGCCACAAAAACATCGACCGCCTAATAATCTTGTCGGACTCGTGAGCAGGCCAGAATAAGAATTTTACCATTATCTGCCTACATCAACTTTTAATTTTGAACAAAAAGTTCCTGCAGTGGGTCACAGCTTGATAGATAGAAATTTTGACAGAATTGAGAAAAAAACTCAGAAAAGTTGAGAATATCTATATATCGGACCGATATCGTGAACTTATTAAATCAGCCAGTACCAAAAATTGTGTCAGTGTTGATATGACAAATTTCTTCTATGACTTTGAAGAACTTTCGGGAATGTTCCATATTTGGAATAAAAGGACAAAGGACCCTGTAGAATTTTTATGGGAAATGGCTCCCGATCAAAATTGATGAAATCGTGGTAAATGATAGTCCTTATGTAGATCAAAAATATCAATGAGTACAAAGACCATTGAATTGCAGTCGTTTGAAGGTGACAATTTTTGCATAAAAATGAGGCTTAAGCGCTCATCATAAAGAAAGATATTCTTTTATATATAAGTGCAGCAAGGACAAAAAGTGATATGGAATCAATTTAATTGCCGTTGGCATTAGCGTGATCCCATGTGCATCGTGTGGAGGTAGCACGAACGGACAGTGCGCATCATGTAACCCTAAAATGACTGATATTTTAACTTTCTTAATAAGTTATTACAAAATATTTCATTTCATCGAGTTTTTTTAGATGTCCATTACTTCAATTCAATTTCAGTTTGAATGCCGAGGTCTCAAGCCTCATTTTTATGCAAAAATTGTCAACTTCAAGCGGCTTTAATTCGAAAAATATAATTTTTTAGACTTTGTGCCAATCGATACTTTTGATCTACATAATAAGGACTATCATTTACCACGGTTTCAACAATTTTGACCGGGAGCCATTTCCCATAAGAATTCTGCAGGGTCCTTTATTGGGAAAGTCAATTTTAAAAATAATATTAAATGGATTAGAGTTTGGCAGTTACTTGTACAAAGAAACTTTGGATGAATATTCATCATTTCATACAGTAGACTTACTCAAAAGGAAAGCAGAATTATAGGGCAGGCAGATAACATTAAAGTACGGAAAATAAGAGAAAAAAGAAGTGGTTTAACAAGAACATGCAACTGGAGATGATGACCTTATAATTGTTGAAATGATGTTTCCTGTTCAAATAAATGCTGTAGTAATAGGAAAAGGCACCAATCTATTAATGCTGTTATGTTTTGTCCTGACATGTAAAGTAAAACATTATACTTTACATCTGGTAAAAAAAAAACAGAACTGGAAAAAGTACTGAACATACAGAATATGGAGAAACTTCTCTTATAATTCATGATTCATTCCATTCCATCTTCAGTATTGGAAAAGGAGGAATTCTAATGAAATGCCAAAAACGGCTTTTTAAAGCTGGTAGAGGTTTTCAGTAAAGTGTCAGTTGAGGAATTCGCTTTGGTATTTATATTATATTACGCAACTTGCTAAAGCAGAGATTTATCAAAGTATATATTTCAAAATTTATTTTTACCTCTTTAACCAATTTTGGTGTTCTATACCTCATCTGAACAGAAATTTCTTTGTAAACAAAAAAGCTAAGAATAAGTTTTATGATCGGAACGATAGAAATAAAAGCATTTTGCAAAAAAAAGGTTGATTCCAGTTTTACGAAACTAAAAGTAGCCCTCTTTCTTGTACTTAATTAAAACCTCAATTTCACAATTAGTGTTTGTGACCAAATAGAACTGTATAAAAATTGCAATGGCCAAAAGTCAGCAAATCATCTTGTAACAATACAGAACATATGTCCCTGTTCTATCGACAGAAACAATATAAACAAATAGCTTTTAACTTATCAAGTGTTCATAGTAAGTGAGCAGACACTACTACAGTTATCAAGCCAGATAGCTGAAAGATTTGACCAAATCATAGAGATTCTGATTAGTTGAGCTGTTTTTACTTGTACAGAGAGGAGGCTGTTCTTTTTAGCCAAAAACTTTTTTATTCGTGCAAGAAAACCAATAGACTCAACACAAAAGATTATAGAAAATCTGTCACTATCTATGATTGCAGAAGCTCTTCAGAAAATGAAGTAATTGATTCGGCAGAAAAACAACACAACAAGTCATTCAAGCTTCATTGTGAACAGCTCTTGGCAAATTCTGCAGATACAGGATATAGGTGCAGAGGTATAAATATCTTATAGTGCTAAAAACGTGTGAAAGGGCACACAGAAAAGATTCTCTGATTTGCTTTATTTCCTAGTCAATTCTTTTGTTGTTTGGACTGTTGTGGATAATGATGATGTGAATCTTCTACAAGTTTCTACACGTTTATTTTCTTTTATTACGTTTCGCGCTGCAGAGATTCGTATTATATTCGTATTGACAAATATCTAACCGTAGAATCTATCTGTAGAAACTGACCAACATGAAATAATACATTCTGTATAAGCAAAAAGGAAATGAAGAAAGAAAACTCTGTATAATAGTCTCCGAATGTAAATTAAATGTATTCTTCTTCATGAAAATGCCTGTTTTCTTCTGCTTTTTGCTTCAAAGAAAATGATATTTTTACATCATACTTGACCGCACTTATCGGTTGAGTTTTCTTGCTAATTCTTTTATTAAAATTTATTTGGTGGTTTTCCTGAATTTTATACATGAGTAATTATCCCACACATTCCTATTGCTGAACGGACATGGTAGAGCAGTACCGCTCTAAATATGTATTCAAGAGATCGAGGGTTTCCTTAGTGGAGTAGATGAATAGCGGAGTAGAAGTTTCCACGGAAATGATTACAGCTTATTTATTCCCTACCCTTCCTAGAATTAGGCTTCAAGCTTCTAAATAGGACTAGTTGACTTCCCTTTCCTATGTAAATGTGGAAGCATATTGTTATCGAAAATAACATATACTTAAACGTGCAAATTGCTTGAAAACAATAATAATGAGTAAAATGTAGGTAACATAATGCAGGAAAATTTCCGTGTTAACATCGCTACTACTAAATATGTGATAAGAAAACAAGTATAGACTTTGTACTATTTGAACTGTGTTTTTGAAAATTTAAATACGTTAATCGTAAATAAAAATGCAAACGATTAATTTCTGTAATTGCTGACTATTTGCAAAAGCATATAATTGTGTACTTAAGTGTTTAAATGATATTCATACATTCATTTAACTAAAATGTTGTGTTTGATAACAGTAAAAAGTAGAAAAGCCAGCAAAACACGAAGTGGGCACTGCATTCCTCTAATAATTTAATAAAAATTAAATCAAAAGTATAAAATAATAATGAATCGAGAAATTTATTATTTATGTTTTATTTATTATCAATATTACAGCTGACGTAATTTATGCTGATGCTTTCAACCATACATAATTATTATTCAGATACTATAGCATTCAGATTCTTTTTATTACTATTAACTTAAAGTTAGTTTCTCGACGTCTACGAAATGTTCAAATTATAAAGCGGAAGGTTCTTCTTTGAGAGCAAAGAAGAAAAGGCCAACCATTTCCTAACAATGTATCTAAATGGTGCATATAAGGAAGCCCTTTTAAAAGTAATACAAACGGTTACTCAATTAAGGGAACAAATTGCTTCAATAATGTCTGCAAGATTAATTTATACATCATTTGTATTCTTATCACTGTATAAATGAAATTCAAATCCACTAGTTAAACTTTTAATGGGTCATAATTTAATTAACATCAGAGAAAAAATGTAAAAGGTCAGTTCAAGATCTATTTATAATGTTGCAGTTGTAATAATTTCACATCGGAAAGTTTTCTAGTAGTAGGTGTGAGTATACAAACAGCAACTTCGGAGTCGTTAAAGCAAAAAAAAATAGAAGTAGGTTAAAGCATAAATTATAGTTCAGAAAAACTGTAGAAAAGCTTCAATAAAAAATTTTGCTTTGAATTTTTTACTATCTTGAGAAATGCTCGTTTATTCATTGAGGCCTAGACAGGAATTGTGAGTCTCTTTAAAATTTGAAACCATTAATGTCAGTACGTTTTCGATTCTATTGATTTTCAGCTCTTGACATTTAAGTTTTAAGATTTTTTTGTGCTTTTTCTGCTTAGCAGTTTAATAATATTCTCGCCAACAAAAAATCGTAAAATACATCTTCTACATCAACAATTGATACGCCTTCTACAATACCACGGACGCAATATTCGTAACTAATCGTGAGTCGAGGTATACACCACAAAGCATTGTCAATTTTTTCTATCTTTGAATTTTTCTTTTCAATTGAGAGAATTCTTTGTATCATCAATTTAAATTATATAATCACTTTTTAGACTTCAAGGCTAACCTTGATCTGATATCGATATCTGGACATCTCCCAGGGCTTATAAATTTCAGACACTCATTCTTACTTAAAAGGAGTTCGGAATAATTTTATTTCAAATTTAAAACACTGGCATCTACAAGGTGTCCCGAATCCGAGTCTCAACATGGAAATCTCGAAAACTATAAACGATAAGCAGTCGATTAAACTGGAGCAACGTTGGTGAATTTGGTGCTTAGTAATCCCAAAAACAAATCCAATCTATCTGCTACAGTTTTCAGAATTTTCCAAAAGAAATTAGAATTTTTTTTTCTATTCCTTGTTTAGCAACTTTCTCCCCATCATTCTTTAGAACTATTGCAGTTTTGAAGACTTCAGACGTTTATCACAGATAAAAATGATAGTGATGCTGATTTTTCTTATCTACAAACAGATCTCTTAGCTTTTCCATGGCAAAATGTTAAAATTTCCTAATTCTAAAAGCAGTGATTTTACCTCCTACAGTTTTTCTTCTTCTTTTCTTCTTCTATAGCAAACTAAAAAATTAACAAAATCAGTGACAGTCATCTGAGGGGATTTTTTTGTAAGTCGAATCCTAAAAGTTTTGTTACTGAACTGATGCAAAAGTCAACTGTGGCAGGGAGCATTTAAGTGTCAAAATCTCCTCCCGTAAAAGAGGTGCCGCGAAACCTATGGTTTCGCCACTAATCTGAAAGGTTGTATCATAACATTCATATATAAAGTCTCTGACGTGGACCAACTTTATCCAGTATGAAGTCAGACATAATTAAACCAGAGTGAGAAGGTATCACATTACAGCTATTAATAAAATGTCAGAATTTTAATTTCAATTTTTCTAATGTACGTAACGCACTGTCACAATAGAAATATGTGTCAACGTTGTGAGAAACTGAAACTAATCCAAAAATCGTTATGGCTTCACATTTCAAAGAACATATAACATTATATCGCAGTCTTTTGTGGTCTTTGATCCACTTTTTATTTCCTGTAACTTTATTTTCCAGGCTTTAGTATTCACGTTTCTTAAGCATTCATGGTTTTGTACATTCGTTAATCCATAAAGACTTGTTAACGTCGTTTTTCCAAGACAACAAATTTCATTAAGTGGACAACTGATAGTAACACTTAAAAA
>VTPC01002362.1:360415-376362 GCA_011009095.1 Ignelater luminosus
AGTATTACACTACTAATAGTTATTTCTATATTAAGTACGGGAAATCAGTGTTTTTTGTAGCGCATGAGAATGGCATTTTTTGCCGAGACCATTAGGTAAATCTATTCTGTATTATTAATCAGGTACATATCATTAATCGTTTCGTGAAACAAAAATAAAAAGTATCAAAGAAGGATCTAGATACTTTTTAATAGATCTTGGATCTGTATCTAAGTACATAATTAAAAAGATGATCTTGTATCTGAACTAGATCCATGTTTGAAAAAGTATCTGGATCTGGAACTAGATACTGGAGAAACGATCTTTCCCAACACTGGTGATCACTATACGCTGGTACAAATACCACATCTGACATAGCACAAACCTCCAGTAGACGTCTAATTTTTGGCTGGCAGACGTTCGATGGAAGTCCAATGTTTGTCTGACAGACGTCAAATGGACGTTACATTTGTCACAACTTTGGACATTCAACAAACGTGTTTTACTAGGCGTAATTTGGATATAATTTGTACATCATTGGACGTCTGGACATTTTTAAATGTAATTATACTATTCTTTTTTTATTTACATTTATTATTATTTATATTAGTATTATAATTGTGTCAACCAAAGATTACGTTTCGACTAAAACGTGTATTTATTTTTTAATGTTTACTTTTATTTAGTTTATTACAATTTATTTACACTAAATTATTTATTTAATTATGTACAGAAGAATTTATTTATCACTAATTAACATTTATTTCATTGGTAACTAGTAGCTGATTGACTGTAGAACTGCCTTCGGCTCGATCAACGCAGCCTTATATTCGTTTCCGCGTGGTTCTTGATGAGCCCAGAAAGTTCGCGCTCTTTCTCGAACATTCAACGATGGAAAACTCTGGATAGTTCGAGATTTCTCCGGCACATTCGACCAGCTTGTTTGAGACTGTTCGGGACTTTTTCTAGAATATTCGAGAGATGGCGCGTTACAATATTTTATACCATGATGTACATAATTCGACACTTCCTTTCTATTGAATAATAATTTTTAAGCAATAAGAAAATAGAAAAAGACCTTATTAAATTTTAAAAATACACTATAGAAAAAATGTTTTATAAATGTAATCTTATGTAGAAAATCATTGGTAGTTTTATTAGTTGTGTGGTTGGTAACAAAATTGCAAATGATTTTCTGTATAAGCTATTTACACAAAGCCTATTTGTAGTGTATTTTAAAGTTTTAAAACCTTATTCAATGGCCATGCATCTATACCCACTTATGTAATACAGAAAGAAGTAATAAACATGTTTGGCACGAGCGAAAGCTACATAAAATGTCATAGTAGAAGTTGTAAAACCAAGTCCATGAATTCTACATAGTTTAGACAACTTCTTGACATAATTTGGACAATTTTTGAACGTAATTTAGGCGTTTTTTTAAGAAATAATTGGATATTTTGTAATATTTCTGGATGCTATTTGTATATCATATCTAGGTAATTTGTACTACAACATCCATTGGACCAGTGGTAGAACTTATGCTCAAAAATATTTAGACAAATTAAGACCCCAAATTGGTTATCTAGTGTACGTCCACTAATAGTCGTTCTATGGACGTTCAAAAACGAACGTCCAATGAATGTACATACAACTTACGTTCAAAGATATTCAAAGTGTAGAACAAACTTAGACGTTCAGTGGGCATTCATTAATGGTCATCGGATGGACATCCAAAAAGACGGAATTCCAATGGATGTACGAGAACTACAACTTACTTTCGATAATATTTGGACGAAGTGTAGACCAAAATTGGATGTTCACTAGATATCCACTAATGGTTATATTTTACAACATATACTTTAATTATTTAAATTTCAATCTTTATAACCCAGAACAACAAATAAGGGAAAATACCTTGTGATTTTTATTTTATTAATCTAAGTGCATCATGTTTTTTTATATATACGTTTTTAAAGTTAATTTATAACTTTTTGTGTGCAGACTTATTGTTATACTTTACCTATGACTTTATACTTTGGAGAAATAAAGTTCTCGAAATGAGGATTACTGTAGCTAAAGTCAATCTAGGCTTTCTTCTTCGGGAAATTCATCACCATACAATTTGCAATCAAACAGCTATATTATTCAATAGTGACGTGAATGCTGTCTAACCACCCATAGTATCACATATGTAGATCTGTACCCTCTCTGGACATATTATTTATTAAATGATTTAAGATTCGGTCAATTTGACAAGCCTTATGGCTAAAAAAGGTCTTTGGTCTTTTAGATAATATTACATTATTGCAGATGGGTATGATCTATTTACAAATAGTGAGACTTATCGCCCAGTCAAATTAGACTTTTCGAGCGAAAAAATCCCGGAGTTTTGAAACTTGACAGAGTTGATGGATGAAAAGCGGGGGGGGGGTGCATTTAAGGGTTATTTTCTACGCTTTTTCCAAATATCTCAGAAACTATCGGTTCTAGCAAAAACCACTCTATATACAAAATTAAAGTAGACAACATTTCCTATAAAAAAAAAGGTTTTATTCATTTTTCTGTAGGATTAATAATCTTGGAGACACAGAGCAGAGAATTTTTAAACTGGAGGCAAACTTATTTATATACTTATTTAAACTATATTTATGTTATTTACATGTAAGTTTTTAAAATCACAAGTAATCTTCTTTGGGCAAAAAATCCTCATCGAGCTCTTCATTTTCTACCGGAATTCCATTTGCACAAGTTTCCTGACAGTTGCCACAGATTAAAATGCATTTAATCCAACCCTTCAATATTCACATTGTCACTCACAACCTGTCACACATCTGCAAAAAATGGTGTTCAAGATTGAGTCAGGAGCCGCAGCGTCCTTAGTTGTTATAGGCTCCAGTGATCCATCGTTACTTCGTATCCACCCCCACTTTTAAGGTGGCAGGTGATTACCCAACTACTGCTGCACTTGTAAAAACACTATAAACGCGTGCTGCTGGGCTGAGCCTTTCGTGGGTGGCAGTGACTGAAGATCAGGTTTTACTTTGTTTGCAGATTTTAAGACTGCGGAGTATCTATAGCTGTTCAAGTTATGTTCACGAGCTTGATAAAATCTTAAAACATTTGCTCACCATCTCCTGACGCCTCCTCTGGCGTCGATGAGGTATCGTAGAATACATCGACAACGGCTTTGAGTCTTTCATGTTTCCCAAACATTTTTATGATCTGTGCTTTATCTTTTCTATAAACAGATGAGGAGGTGTCGCACCCACTAAATGCATGAACAAAAAGAATACTTGTTGAGTATTCAAGTTTTTGTAACTCAAATGAAGAATATGTTTTTGTTTCAACATTTCCTCTCCCTGGTTTAATGAAAAATATGTTTGTTTGTGATGGAGCTAATGCAATCTAATTCTGCTTCACCTCTCCAAAAATCTTCCGAATTAACTTTGCCATGGTAGCCTTTCCCACTTCTAACGCTTTGTGACAATTTAAATTGCAGTCGCCAACTACGCCTGTTGCAAGAGATACCAGTACAAGCGATTTTGGAAAAAGAGGATGGTGATGGAACTACTCGGACAACTTTTTCCTATCCTCTTCATCCCTAGTTTATCGTGACGTACGATAGCCTACATGCTGTTCTTCCGTTGAGAATTGCTATTCAGTAAAATCCTCTAATAAAGAACAGATGGAAGTAGCCATAGCTATCCCACCAACCCACTTCGTCAGTACAGGCTTAGTTATCCGCCTTCCAGAGATGAGGAACTCGATGAGGATTTTTGCGCGAAAAAGGTTAGTTGTGATCTAGTAGAGGTCTAGATTCTAAGAAAAGATGTAATTTAAAAAAATTACATGTATATAACATAAATATAGTTTAAGTAAGTATATAAATAAGTTTTTCCCTAGTTTAAGAATTCCCTTCTCTGCATCTTCAAAATTGTTAATCCTACAAAAAAAATAAATATAACCTTTTTTGTTGTCTACATTAATATAAAGTAGGTCTTGCTAGGACCGATAGTTTCGAAGATATTTGGAAAAAAGCGTAAAGAAGCACCTTTAAACCAAATCAAAAAGTTTCAAGCGCAGGAAAACGCTTGCTATCGCAGATTTCAGTTTAAACCCTCCCATCTCCAATGTCTTTGAACTAGTCATATTTCTCACATTTACAGTTTCAAAGATTCAAAAAACATTAAATCAAGTAACATGAATTAAATTTATTCTTTATGCTACAAAACGAATTATACACAATATGACTTATACTATACACTTTTTCACATAGCCTTATAAGTTATTATAGTTCATCTTTGTTTCTGTGCAAAAGATTGTGGTTTTCTTCAAATGGTAGAGAGTCCCAAAAACTACGATGGCCCATTTCATCAACAGATTCCATAACAATCTCACTTGGCGTTTTGATATGCAAATATTCTAACGGCTGATCGCTTTGCTTTGAAACGGGTATCCATTTGAGATTTGCAACAGGTATTTCTGGATGCCTGCAAACGAGGTGATAAAAGATTAACTGGGTCTAATTTTATTTTGTTAAAAAATTGCTCAATAAAAGCAATTTTGCTTACTTCAACTTATATAGCTTTACTACTAAAAGTAGAAATAATTTATATACGAGGTATGTGAGAAAAGTAATGAGACTGATTTCCTACTAACCAAAGTTTTTATTTTTTATAAACAACAATGTTATCTCCTTCAAAGTAGTTCCCTTGGGCAGCTATACACCGGCGGAGTCGTTGTTCCCACTCTTGGTAGCAGCGCTGGAAGTCTTCAACTGGTATGGCTTTTAACTGGTCGGTCACAGTCTTTTGAATGTTCTCCAGAGTTCCAGAATGACGTCCTTTTAGGACAAGTTTCAATTTTGGGAAAAGGAAAAAGTCACAAGGACTCAAATCAGGTGAATAGGGGGGATGAGGAACAACAGTAATGCGTTTTGAGGTCAAAAGTTCACTGATGGAAATTGCTGTGTGACACGGAGCATTGTCATGATGTCTGTCAAAATTTGATGCACGGTGAAAGTGTTTAAATTTAACTGTTCACTCATCATCCTTATTGTTAAACGACGGTCTGATCTCACAAGAGCCCTCACACGTTCAACGTTTTCGTCAGTTTTATGAAGTTGAAGGTCTCCCTGAGCGAGGTTCATCTTCAACGTGTTCTCGGCCGTCCAAAAATATTTGTGCCAGCGGAAAACTTGTGCTCTTGATAAGCACTGTTCCCCATAGACCTGTTTCAACTTTTCAAAAGTCACATTCGCGGATTCACCAAGTTTAACACAAAACTTTATTGCACAACGTTGCTCTAAATTCCGATGCTCCATTTCTGTAACACACAACAAAAACACAACTTCACTGATGGCGCTGTCAAAAATAATGTGTTAGCTGTACGGAGTTGTAACTCGGACTGAGGAAGTGGAAGCGATAAACAAACCGGTTTAGCACAGGCCGGTGGACACAACGTTGCCAGATTTCCCGCAGTGTTGCCAGTCTCATTACTTTTCTCACACACCTCGTATCTTTTTAACACTGAATCACTTTTGTTGAATTTATATTGTCAACAATTCTCTACATACCCTTTACGAGCAAAACTACCCCACATCTTTAAAAGGATGCTTTTCATTTCCTCATCTCTTTCTGACATTTTCGCTAAAGGCCCATACGGCATTGAAAGAATGTACATCATATCATCACCGTGGCAAACACCTAAAAATGTCAGTCTTAACTTTCTGACAATATTTAATTTAATAAAGCTAAGTAACACAATAGATTTTTTCTTTTTCCACTGTTATAGCGTATTGTTTAATGAGACTTACCATGCTTTTTCTCAGAATGTGTAAAATAAACAGCAAGTGTAGGAATCTCTTCACCTAAATAACTGAAGTAATAATAATACACAGGAGATTTATTTGCTTTTGCTTGCAATCTTGCTGCTTTTTCTGCATCAACAACGAATAGTCGGTCACTCATCATCTAGATGTATTTTAAAGTTTGAGATCAATTTTTCCTTTGCATCTTTTTAGGCAAAATTACTAACCTGAACTAGTTCAGGAAAAGATTCCCTTGATATAGATCTACCATGCAAATAATACTCTTTGATTTTTTGTGCTACACTTGCTTGCATTTCA
Organism: Ignelater luminosus; assembly: GCA_011009095.1. Taxonomy (NCBI): domain Eukaryota; kingdom Metazoa; phylum Arthropoda; class Insecta; order Coleoptera; family Elateridae; genus Ignelater; species Ignelater luminosus. The sequence goes on from VTPC01002362.1 coordinate 366,525, forward strand.
GATGGCACAGAAGACCAATAATCCAAAACGTATGGAGCTAATTCTTCCCATCTCTTTTCCAAATCTGGCAAATAGTGTTCTTTCAGAGCATAATCTAAAACAACAGCAATTTAAAAGGATTGTAATATTTTACAACAAAATATTTCACCTGCTGCTGGATACAGTCCTTCATGCGAAGTTACGGAAGTAATCCATGGTAAATCTTGAACTTCACCTCTTTGTAACAAGGCATAAGGATAATCCGGTAAAAATGGATTTTTCCCACCCTTCTCAACTACGAGACCAAATGGTGAAAAGGGGTTAAAAAGCCATGGCCTAAATAATCTCACGTTTTCTACGATTTGTCGTGCTGGTCTGTTTCGTAGGCAATCTATCAAATCTTTCGTAGATTGTTGATTACATCCTACAGCTGCTGCCAATAATTTTGTTTTCTCTAGTGGCCGTTCTTGGAATGTCCATGGACATAATGCGGTGCCACTTGTGGATATTCCGGCTTTGAATAATCCTGTAGAAGGGGAAATACAACGCAATAAGGTATATTCACATACTCGTTACATGCACTGGATTTGAGAGGTATAGTTTTCAACGTAAAACTTTCTAACTTGGCTTATAGCTGGTTGTACAGTTAATTGTAATCTTGCACATCATCGTTTTGTCAAAAAAATTGAAAGTATGATACTGACACCATAGTGTACAAAAATTTTGAAAAGGAAAAGAAATTTTGGCTGTCTTGCAGATGACACAATGCATACAATAGTTAGATTATCGTCTTGAGAGACTTTCTTATTAGATTAAATTCAGGATATATAACATGATTACTAATAACAAACTGTAGAATGTAAGGATAGCTCTAGTTACTAAACTATTTTCAAATAACATAAGTTTATTTACCTTTAGATAAAGGTGAAAGATAATGATAATGAACACTAGCACCTCCAGCAGATAAGCCAGTAATTGTAATCGAATCCGGGTTTCCTCCAAAATATTTTATATTTTCTTTAATCCACTTTAGAGCTGCTGTTTGGTCTTTCATTCCGTTGTTACCAGGCACTACATCATCTTCAGTACTTAAAAATCCTAAAAATAATTTTTCATTAACAATATGTACTGAGAAAAAACAATGTAACTAGGAATACCTAATGGTCCTAGCCTGTAATTAAATGTTACAAACACTACATTTATATCCATTAAATACTTTGGACCAGCATAATTATTTCCGTAACCAAAATTAAACGCACCACCATGAATATGAACAATTACATCAAGGTTCTTTCCTTCTACAGGTTTACTTCCTGGTACAAATACGCTTAAATATAAGCAATCTTCATCACCTAGAAATTTCAATTAGAGTTTAGAATGAGGAACAAAAACTACTTAAATTTATCTTCTACCTAGAAACACTCCTCCTTCTGGTTCTGGTTCGTGAGTAATTTGAATACATTCTATAGACTGATTTGCATTCCATACCCCTTTCCATTTTTGAATTGGCTGTGGTTCCTACAGCAAAATAAATTGCAAATAATGAGATTTTAAGAGAGATTATAAATTTATTACAAGAAATCTTAAATTTCCTATAGGAGGTTGGGCATAGGGAATTGCCAGAAACTGAGAGTATATGTTTCCTTCGTACGAGGTTGAATGTGTTCCCAAAATTTGTCCGTATGGGGTGTTCACCATTGGTCTTGTTTCTTGAGCATCATAAGTAGAAAAACCTGGGGGATTAATGTTTGTTATTTTAGATATTCAATATGCGTAGCTGCTATTCAAGGAAGTTAAAAATGAAAATTACTTATCACTTTTACATTAATTTCAAGCAATTATCATTAAATGACATATTTATTTATTATTGAATGTACACGTATACATCATTTTATATAGAATTATTTACTTACCTAGTACAAAAATAACTAAGAAAAATAAAGCCATCTTAATCCTATGTTCTACACTAAACGCGTTTACACAGTGTATGTACAGAGAAGCAAATATTTCCCTTTTTATATGTAGAAGTGTACTTTATATTAAAGTAGCGTTTCTCAACCTGTGATCTCAAATTACTAGTGGTAGGTGGAGTACTACTTATTGTTACAACTTGATCATTACATCATTTACATCTATAACTTAGTAAATATTCAGCTTTGATAATTCTTTGATTAGTGGTTCAGGTAAGCTATTGTGTGATCAGTAAGTTGTAAACAAGTTGAGAAGCACTGGCAGAACAATACAATAATTCCTATCATCGGCTGTGGATCAAAACATTCAGACGCTGAGATTTCATATTTTTTTAAAAACTGGCAGAAATTTTATCAGTTTGTTGTTTTGAAACAATTAACAGTAAATAAAAAAAACAACAATGTTTTACTGCTTGTTCTATCAACACATTATATGTAACTTATTGCATTGAGATAAGAATTGATCTATGAAAATTAGGTAGTTTCAAAAATATAGTTTTATAGTGTTGTTTAAATATATCATCTATTTTTATTTGTTACTGATTCTAATGCTCGGAATATTGTTATCACATAATCTATAAAAGTCAAGTGATTATATAACGAATACTTATTTATTTAAGCGCATAGTGATACTAACACAATTATGAATTATTTCATGTGGAAACACTACTTGTAAATTCTATTACGTTTGAGATCAGACATACATATCTACTCTACATCAAAACAAAAAAGAAGAGGTAACGTTCTTCTTAATTATAAAACTTTACCATATTAAATCAGACTTAAAAATATGCACATTGCGTTTTATATCTATTGTTTAAATTTTAACAGTCAGACAGTCATCATACTCAAATTACTTCTTAAATTTATCCCATAAAGCAGGGCGTGGTTGAAACGGTTAATTAATATTTTTCAAAACGGAATCAAGTTGCTTCTTCGTTTTTGTTAGTTAGATAGTTTTTCAACTACGTACATCATTAATATTTTAGATAATTCCTTTGTATAACATTAACAGACCTACGTATTAGTGCAATTTTATTTCTTGATTCCTTATTGCACAAGCACCCACAGCAAACTCAAATTAGTTGAATAAATTTGAGTATTCTTTTCATCTTTTTGCATATTTCATAAAAACTAATTAAAGAAATGAAGTTATTCACTAGAGAAGCTTACTTTATAGAAACACTCATTTGATTTAAAGAACAATATTTTAGAAATTTTATTTCATTGTCAGGAATTGCTTTCAGGGATAGATCAGTAACATATACATCATATTTTACATGCAACATGCTAGTATATACAGTGTGTTCAAGAAAAGGATGCACAGCATGGGGATCTTGGAAACGGTAAGAGATACAGGATCGGTTAAATGGGATGAAAGTTGACTATTTATAGGACCTTTTTGTTGGCGTTCGCAAAATTTAGATATCTTCGGTAGTCTCAGAGATATTTAAAAAAAGTAGATTTCTCGATTTTCGTTATAATTTTTTTTTTATTTATTTGAAGAGATATCGGAAAGCTAAAACCACTTTTCCATTGCCACTTTTTGTTTTATATTAAAATACGCTAACAAAATTCCTGTACAGCGTTTTAGTTTCGAGTAACCATCATCAACCTCGTTTTTTTAAATATGCGGAAAAACAATTGAAAATTCTTTTGAATAGCTCTTATTGTCACAATTCTAATGATGTAAACATGATAGGGTTATTTTGGTTTTGACTTTTTTATGTCGAACGCTCCTGGGACCGAGTGTAATAATTGCTGTTCATCTTCAAAATTTTGGTTGAGCACATGATTCTTGACATAACCCCAGAGGAAAGAAATCTAACGGTGTTAGATCAAGTGATCGTGCAGGCCAGGATACTGCAGAATGCATTAATTTAGAGCATAAGAAATTAAAATAACTATCATATTTACATCATTAAAATCGTGAAAACAAGGCCTATCCAAAACAATTTTTAATTGTTTTTCCTCCTATTTAAAAAAATTAGGTTGGTGATGGTTACGAAACTGAAACGTCATACAGAAATTTTGTTAGCGTATTTTAATAGAGAACAAAAAGTGGCAATGAAAAAGTGGTTTTACTTTTCGGATATTTTTTCAAATAAAGGAAAGAAAAAATACTAACGAAAATCGAGAAATTTACTTTTTTAAATATCTCTGAAACCACCCAAGATATCTATATTTTGCAAACGCCAACAAAAAGGCCCTATAAATAGCCAACTTTCATCCCATTTAATCGATGCTGTATCTCTTACCGTTTCCAAGATCCCCATGCTGTGCATCCTTATCTTGGACACACTGTATACGTAAGATAGTTAGATGCTTGCTTTTACATTTTTTTTAAATTAAATAATAGTAATGTTGTAAGAATCACTTTTTGCGCTCGTTACATAATTGGTTGGTTAACCTTTCTATCTGTGTGATCTAGAACATTTTTTTTAATTTTTAATTAACTGTCGACCTGTGCAATAATTGCAGTTCGTTAGTGACCTTCTCTATGATTAAACCGTACAATACCGGTCCGGTGAAATCTTTGAACAGATCTGAGAGATACATCAGAAAATCTAGCAACTTCTCTCAAGTGATGAAAAGGAATTCGAAACGTCTTATAACTCATTTGTAGTAAAGAAAACGCAATAAAAGCAATTTATTAATATTAAATTGGAAAAAGCAGAATTTATTTAAGTGAACCGCTTTAAATGACCAACAGTGTATATAGTTTGTAGTAGGTGGTTCTAAAAATTATGAAAATATTGGCTTGTTCCATCTAGCGTGAGATACACTGTATAATTCTCAAAGATATTGCATATTTTTTATAAACGTTTTTTAATTTTTCTCTTATACTAAAATATCTTACGTATATTGCTATTGCGTAACACGCATCTGGACATCTAAAAATGATTAGACCTAACCTTTATAAAACGAAATATAGTGCAGTGGTTATTCAGGGACATATTATCCAATAAGCTGAATTAGGCTAAAACCTATAGCGCCCGCCGGTTCCAGTCGTCCAATACCTTTTCCGTCTTTTACATTTAAGGTTCCTTCACACGAAACCACTGACATAACTAGCGCTTTTTACTAGTTCAATAGCAGCACTACCAACATGCGTTAGCGGCACTTCTTACTAGTGTTACTGACAAAATGCAAACTTGTTTTAGGTGTGTAGTTTTTTACAAATCATGAACGTGGAAGCTGATCGTCTTTTAGTATTGTTTTTAACAAAAAGAAGGGAGATTAGTAAAAAAGAGGTTTTTAGATTCATCCATTATTCTTTGAAAGACAAAGAGGGGACTCTTTCATACCTTATTTGATGATTTATACCAAGATGATGAAAAGCTTTTCGCACATTTTAGAACATCAAAAAACTTTTTCAAAAAACTTTTAGCGGAATTTGAGAACCAAGTTCGAAGAGCTGACACTATTACGAGACGGACAACTCCACCAACTTGTTAACAACTGATGAAAAACGAAAGTTGCACCAAATTGGCGACCATTTACTAGCGCGGCAGACGAGCGATCCCGGAACGATTAAAAGAGTTGTGTGGTTTCAGCTGCATGTTAAGACTTGCATTAAATTCCTTGTTTTGTGGCTAGCGGCGCCATTTCTAGTGTTCTGTCGCAAGGTCAACTGCTGGAACCGGATGTGATGCTGATGTTCCATTGGCAAAGCTACGGGTGTAAATCTCAATTTGCTTTTGTTGTTGTGTGAAGGAGTCCTTATTAGACACTTTGCAGCGTAGGCCCAAATTGTTATCAGCCTAGAACGCCCAATTGTCTTAATCTTAATAAGATGATTAAAACAAACCACTTGACAGAGTGCTTATTTAGACTGTTTAAAATGATTTAAGTCATGGAACCGAAAGTTTCGATTCTTAGAATTCAGAATGGCGGTCATTTTCAAGATGGTGGTAAATTTTCTTGAGTTTTGTTTATTTCGACCAATTTTAGTATTTTTAATCACAGAGGTATCGAATTATACTATTGTTTACACGACAAAACAAATATACACACACTAAGATGAGTTATGAGGGTGCCAAGGCGGTGCTTCTCTAGTGTAATTAAGCTTTTGTATGTAATATGCGTGCTTTTCTACATAAAACGAGTGTTAACTTTAGAAAAATGTATAAAACACTTTGTTATTAGATAAAGATGTAGCCTAGCTAAGCTTCGACTTGCAGAAATAAAAGAGAAATAGTCATAGACACCAATCATCGCTCGAAAGCCCTCAATTGTCCATGACATCAATCATAGCCAGACCGAGAAAGATAAAACTAGTAAATGCAATGTATCAAAAGCAAATAGTTTTGTATAAAATACCTTGAAACTGACTACTGATTCTTACAGTTGCCTTTTCAACTAATGCACTTGCTGCCGCATTTTCCATGATTGTGAGTTCCTTTCACATCACTTTCATGTCTGACCACACTGGCTTAACTAAGAGATCTTCTTTTTCTGACCGCCTCCGGAAAAACAGAAGGGCATCAGTGCAGTTTGCTGTTCTGCCCCTACATGTTGCCTGTCTGAGACAGCCCGCAATGCATGCTGCTGCAGTACGGACCATGCTCTTCTGTCTTAGAAACGCACATCAGAAGTGTGAATACCGTTCAAGACCTTTTATCCTTTCCATGGCGTTACAAAATTGCAAACTCTGTCGGCAGTAAAATAAGATTTAAATCACGAAATACCTTGAATCGCAACGTTAGAGAATTATGCTACACTTACTGGTGTAACTCTTTCCATACTCCCCCCTCCTCTCCAAAGCAATTTTTTAGAGTTTCTATACTTAAATATTTTATGCATTCCATTTTCTGGTACTCTATTGTCTAGACTTACAATTATTAGCTAAGTTATGGCCTGTTTAACCACAAATTTTATAAGACATTATAAGTACTAATTAGTTTTTTCATGACGTACTATAGAAACGTTCCATCTTTGAGCTGAAGAAGTTAAGGAACATGAAAATTCTATTTAGTGTCGTGGTAGCCGTGCCTGTACGGATGTCCTAAGGAATTCCCAAAACCTTTTGAATACCTAACAAATTGTTTTCTTTCAAACTTCTTAGTTGCAAAGATAGTCACTAACGAGGGAGATAAAATTGCTTCCTCTGGGACCAAAGACTCTTCACTTGATGAAAAAAATTACACACTAGAATAGGCTAACGGATAAATTATTTGCCAAAAACATCGTGTAAAACGAGGTCAAGTGTATCCTCGTCCAAGTATCTGACAGACATCCTTGTTCTTTATGTCTCATTCTTTTCCCTTGAAAACACTCGAATTGAGCAAATTTGACTACTGATTAAAACAAGTAGAAACACTGTTAAATTGAGGTTTATCTAATTGCATTATGATTTTTGGAATTCAAACCCCCTCCCATGTTTGCTTCAATGGGAAGTTATTGCATAACGTAGTATAATTAAAACGTTACCTCATAGCAACCAGGTATATGATTGGTTGTCACCATGGTCATAACGTTATCGAATTATAAAAAAAGGGTTTGTGATAACTCCCTAATGTTTTTGTTCTTCGCCCCTTCCCAAGATTCATACCTAGTTACGGTCTTACTTTGTGAAGAACGTTTATGGACTGAGATGCATTTTATGTACAGTAATACCCCGAACTTAAGGGTGCGTTTATGTTGGAGCTACGATAAAAGATAAGAGCGACGATAGTAGCAAAGCAACGAAAAGGTGAGCATTATTCCATATGGAACTGTTTATGTTGAGGAAAGCATTAAGTGCAACGCTCGCCGGTCGACCAGCGATAAAAGCGAGGATATGAAATTATTTGCATTTCTTCGCTCTATTGCTCCATACTTTATCTAAGTTGTCACCAATTTTGGACAAAATATAATCAAAAGTTTCTTGTTTCATTCTCATATATCGAGCAAATTTTTGTAGGTACTTTTTTAAGTCATTGTAGAGATGATGAAACTCACCAAATCGTGTGTTTATGGGATGCGCTGCATATTGACGTTTTTTACTATGATTTTTCAGAAAGTACCACTGAACTGCATTTGAAGAAAGAAATATCTCATCTCCTGAATCACTTGTATTGTCTTTTACTACATCTTTTTAACGTTTCTATTGTTAAAATTGCAATGCGAAATGTTTTAGATCTAATAGCGCCAATATAAACACCACAATGTAAGAAAATTTTGCGTTGCTTTTATCGTCGCTCTTATCATCGCTCCTATTGCTTTTATCGTTGCTTCAACATAAACGTACCCTAAGCGATAGATGGGACCGAGCGATAACCGTGTAAATTGAATTCGCGTAAGTTGGGGTACAATTTTGCATATAAATACATACAAATTATGTTTAATTGAGACCGGAGACTAAAGAAAACAATAATTTAGAAGAAAAATGTGTAAGAAAATCTTAGCTAATACAACAAATTATATTATTATGAATTGCAAAAACGTAAACCGAAGTTATTTTGACGTAGAAGGCTTCATAAAATCTAACAAAGTCGTCTGACTGATCAAAGATTTTTTCTTCTCACGCAAAATTTCCTCTTTGGAGTCTATGTTTGCCAAAATTTGTAACCCTTTTTCAATTAAACTGAGGTCTTTTGTCATCAAAAGACGAATCGACGAGAAGATTTAAAAATCGCGTAACTTCGGATTCCTGTAAATCGGGGTATTACTGTACTTGAATTCCATTATCAAGGAAAGCAGTTCAAAACGCGTGTGTCTCTCACAGAAGTTGCGTCAGTTTTCCTTGAAATATCTCTTCCCTTGGTGCAAAAGGGCCCATCTTTTATTGGGTAATGATTGAATAAAAATAACTACACCTTATCATTCGTTGACTTTATTTGTTGGATTTGTTATTGACAAAGAAAAAAATATTTCGACTAAATCTAGCCATTTTTAAGACTAGCAGAAAATTCATAAAGATATGTTTTTATATGAAGTCAGACAGTCTAATTATATCGAATTTAAAGGTTGTCAATTTAGTTGGAAAGAAGATTTTTGTAAAACATTTTTATTACCTAAATATAATGTATGAAGTAAAGGTAATAAAAACGATTTTGCTCATTCAAGAAAATGTAACTGGTTCTACAAAAATCTTCAATCCAACCAAGTTGGCACTTGTTAAGTTCAGAATAATTCGACTGTGTGCCTTATTGAACTTTGTCGCTTTAGTTAATAACAAATCAACAAATAAACTAAAAGATAAAGTGTTTTTTTGTTAAGTCTTTTCTCTCCAGGAAAATAATGGATACTCAGGAAAAGCTTACAAATTATGAAATACGATTCTAAGATACATCATTGCCGGATGTTCGGCAAGGTTTTTCCCGACCTGGAATATACCAAATAAGATATGTTATAGAAAGATTTAAAAAAAGTATAAAAATGCGGAGTATTTCTCTCCATGGATGTTATATTTAATAGCATTTTCCTCAAGCTTCAAAACAAGAACATAAAACTGTAATCGCATTAATTCTTATGGACACTGTATATCACCATACTGAAAGACCCTGACCTTACATGTTGCAGAAGATCTATTTTGAGTAAATGTTAACATTCTCAGTATTATTTTATTTTTATTTTATTTTTGTTTGTAATTTGTTATTGAAAGTAGTAGCGCTTATGGTGTCAAAATAAATCAGTGTTTGTCTTAAAGATTGTTTATTATGTCGAACGTATGCAGCACTATAAGATAAACTTTGGCATACATAGGTTGCACAGCATTCCCAATTTCTGCAGTTGCTATTTAGTAATCTACTAATTATTCTAATAAACTCACAGAATGACAATGACAATACTGCCGCTAAAACCGACACAACTTTATTATGAAGTAATAGTCTAAAAGTATGATTGATTATTTAGTGTACTAATCTTGACTTACATTGTTATGAGATCTGTTTCAAAGTACACTA